>JAWPHD010003231.1:0-224735 GCA_037043455.1 Cyrtodaria siliqua
TTTCTGTAAATGATTCATTCCTGTTCGACATTTATACCTACTTTATGTGAATGATTCATCTCCTGTTCGACATTTATACCTACTTTCTGTGAATGATTCATTTCCTGTTCGACTTTTATACCTGAATGCTACATCTCCTGTTCGACATTTATACCTGAATGCTACATCTCCTGTTCGACTTTTATACCTGAATGCTACATCTCCTGTTCGACTTTGTATACCTACTTTCTGTTCGACTTTTATACCTACTTTCTGTGAATGATTCATCTCCTGTTCGACATTTATACCTACTTTCTGTGAATGATTCATTTCCTGTTCGACTTTTAAACCTGAATGCTAAATCTCCTGTTCGACTTTTTATACCTACTTTCTGTAAATGATTCATTTCCTGTTCGACATTTACACCTACTTTCTGTGAATGATTCATCTCCTGTTCGACATTTATACTTACTTTCTGTGAATGATTCATTTCCTGTTCGACTTTTATACCTGAATGCTACATCTCCTGTTCGACATTTATACCTGAATGCTACATCTCCTGTTCGACTTTTATACCTGAATGCTACATCTCCTGTTCGACTTTTATACCTGAATGCTACATCTCCTGTTCGACTTTTATACCTGAATGCTACATCTCCTGTTCGACTTTTATACCTACTTTTTGTGAATGATTCATTTCCTGTTCGACATTTATACCTGAATGCTACATCTCCTGTTCGACTTTTATACCTGAATGCTACATCTTCTGTTCGACTTTTATACCTACTTTCTGTGAATGATTCATTTCCTGTTCGACTTTTATACCTGAATGCTACATCTCCTGTTCGACATTTATACCTGAGTGCTACATTTCCTGTTCGACTTTTATACCTGAATGCTACATCTCCTGTTCGACTTTTATACCTGAATGCTACATTTCCTGTTCGACTTTTATACCTGAATGCTACATCTCCTGTTCGACTTTTATACCTACTTTCTGTGAATGATTCATTTCCTGTTCGACTTTTATACCTGAATGCTACATCTCCTGTTTGACATTTATACCTGAATGCTACATCTCCTGTTCGACTTTTATACCTGAATGCTACATCTCCTGTTCGACTTTTATACCTACTTTCTGTGAATGATTCATCTCCTGTTCGACATTTATACCTACTTTCTGTGAATGATTCATTTCCTGTTCGACTTTTATACCTGAATGCTACATCTCCTGTTCGACTTTTAAACCTGAATGCTACATCTCCCGTTCGACTTTTATACCTGAATGCTACATCTCCTGTTCGACTTTTTATACCTACTTTCTGTAAATGATTCATTTCCTGTTCGACATTTATACCTACATTCTGTGAATGATTCATCTCCTGTTCGACATTTATACCTACTTTCTGTGAATGATTCAGTTCCTGTTCGACTTTTATACCTGAATGCTACATCTCCTGTTCGACATTTATACCTGAATGCTACCTCTCCTGTTCGACTTTTATACCTGAATGCTACATCTCCTGTTCGACTTTTATACCTGAATGCTACATCTCCTGTTCGACTTTTATACCTGAATGCTACATCTCCTGTTCGACTTTTAAACCTGAATGCTACATCTCCTGTTCGACTTGTATACCTAGTTTCTATGAATTCTACATGACCTGTTTGTATACCTAGTTTTTTCTATGAATTCTACATGACCTGTTTGTATACCTAGTTTTTTCTATGATTTCTACATGACCTGTTTGTATACCTAGTTTTTTCTATGAATTCTACATGACCTGTTTGTATACCTATTTTATTCTATGAATTCTCCTGTTTGTATACCTGTTTTTTTCTATGAATTCTACATGACCTGTTTGACTGTTGTATCTAGCCCTATTCGTACTTTACGTCGCTGGGCGTCATTTGTCAAGTTGTACTTCTAAGACAATAGACTGATGAAATGAAAAAGTTTTATAAAGAAAGGGAGGGAGATACGCATACTTTTAAATCATGTATTCAGAGGCGATTTCAAGACGATATCACTTTATATTGTTGCTTTGCAAACTGATTGTGTCCAAATCTGCTGTTTATTAATAATGAATTATGTAAATACTGCACATTTGTCTTATTGTTTGTTTTACGTCCTCTGAATGATTACGGCTAGTTTCAAGTCTTATTAGAAGTGATAACTGAGTTGTGTAAACTATTTTTTCATGATGCGCATTAGTGCATTTGTGTAAACTATTTCTTCATGATGCGCAATAGTGCATACACATGAGTTGTGTAAACTATTTCTTCATGATGCGCATTAGTGCATACACATGAGTTGTGTATGCTATTTATTCATGATGCGCAATAGTGCATACAAATCTTAACCACCGTTTCACACTTTGTCATAACTTTCGGGCCCGATTGGTAGAGATTATATTCATAATGATGGCACCGTCCTAGAGTACAATAAGCAGAGTGAGCACGAATGCACGCACGCACGGACGCACGCCTGCATCACGCACGCACGCACGCACGCACATACATACATACATTGTCCTGTCTCAGAGCAATAATTACCCAAATATATCACAATGTTATAACTTATTTGCATACAGTAACCCCAAAACACGCAAAAGTCAAATGAATGGCAATGGTAACAAAGAATAAAAGCATATGACGTCACAACCACAAAAAGGGTTGACAATAGGGCTACCGCCTTGGAACAGTCAGTGGTAAAAAAGGTCGCTGGGGGTTTAAACTAGGTTCTAGGATGCACCAAACCTTACCATTCTGTCATCTCAATAAAAGCGGGACAGTGTAAATAAAAAATTCCCCGCTATGAACTATATTCTAACCAACAAGGCAGCATTAATAGGTCTGACTCCCCAGTCAACTTGCATATGGACCTCAGCACCATGCACTATTTGTTAAATATACTTTAATTTCAGCAGTAATTACAGAACCGTTATAACTCAGAATTGACACATCTGCCTTTGATTCTATACAGTCCTCAGAGATCTTAAAGTATACCAGTATGATCGAAGCCATTAAATGAAGAGTTGACAATGAACCACTCTAGCCTTTGTTCGCATTCCACATATCTAAGATAAACAATTGTAATATTTAAACAAACCTCTTTAAATACTTTCCATAATTTACAATGTTATTCTTGCTTTGTGTATGAGTTTCAATATACTGCAGGTCTCACACTTCTATTATCTGCCTTGAAAGCTCACGGGCCTAGAGACAAAAGGGAAACAGACAATAACTCATTTTTTTCTTAATTTTAGGCAATTTTTTATTTGAAAAATATTTTTTCTTTGCTTTAGCATACATCTGCAGTGTATAAGACAGATGATACAGAAAATCATATGTTGATATGAGGTTTCATTCATATTTCAGAGTGTTTGACCGACGCATCACATATTCAGCGAGATAGAGTATGCATTTTGTATTTTACATAGGGGACACAAACATGAGCGAGAAAAAAACCCTGGCTAACTGATGTATTTTATTGTTTTAAATTACTGGTCTTGGTTATACCGAAGATATTAAACCAACATCAATGTCTCTGCCCGGCTTTGAAGCTCAGATGTTGGAAAAGGCTGTACAGTAACCCTATTGGAAATTATTGAGGTGTGAGACCGGAATAGTAGGTAATTTTTCATAATAGTCATACAGATGCCTCTAGTTGTTAGTACAGATGAAGAATGTGTTTGGCAGATACTGTGTCCAGTATATTCCCATTATCATCAGGTATTTGATATAAATCTCATAATAATATTTTCGAGCAATATTTATGCATGTGTGTATACTTTTTTGACAGCTGTGTAATCATGTAATAAATAAAAACATGATGTTTTCTGGTGTATACATGTACATTGTTTCAGCAGCCACATGTTTCTGTAAGGAAATATCACAGAGACAGCAGATATCTAATTTGATATATCTGATATCTTCCATAGTGTTGATGTCTCAAATTTAAAATTGCCAACATCTCATACTGGAGAGTGATCACACAAGTGATTGTTGTTGTTGTTGTTGATTTGGTGTGTATCTTCCGACTATCAAGTATCTATTGGTGTGCTATATTACAGAGACAAATAATGTTGATTTTATGTTTAGGTGGAATTTCTCATTATTGTATAGCTGTTATCAAATCGAAATAGGTGCAGTTCTTGAATGTTTTTTAAAATTATTACCGGAATAGTTACAGTTACAGCTTCAATAATGTTTGTTCTACATTGGGTATTTATGTGCTGTGTTGCATTTTCAGAAAGCAGGTGACACATACCATGTTGGGGGACATTTTCATGCAGATTTAGACTAAATGGCAGATATATTACAGAAATACTACGGTTGGTGGCGTTTCTTGTGTATTTTATGTTAAAGGCACAATACCGCTAAAATTGAAGTGATGCTCTGACTTGCATATTTCTTCATATACCCAGACCTCAGCTAGTTGAGTTTTGTTTGACATGTAGAATCTAAATGCATAGCTATTGACTGTATACTTCAGATTTTTATCTTGTTACCACGGATACAGAAAGAAATAATATCTTCCTATTCAAATTTCACCAGTTGATCATTGAATACATATGTTTGATACCGTGATATGAATTAATATTGTTGTAATCATTGTTATATGATAGCAGACGACAAAAGGAGATTCTGATGAAAATCGCATGAGGATTGAGGCGAAAATAGTGTGGTTATTAAACAAATGCTACATATTATGAAAACAGTACAATGCGAACTTGTCGAATCCATGCGTTACTCTCAATCACATAATCCTGAATTATTACACTTCTAAATACGATAGAAGCATGCTTATGGTCTTATTTTGTAGGTACTGCACCTAGCTATTAAATATTGTGTTATGGATGATGTTGCCAAAAATATTTACTATCTTCAGGTCTCACACCTCTATTATCTGCCGTGAAAGCTCACGGACCAAAGGAGACAAAAGGAAAACAGAAAATAATTCTATTTTTCCTCAATTTTAGCAATTTTTTTAGCTCTACTGGCCTAGGGAATTTGTGTGTTTAGCTTAGATGTAGGAAAAGGCTGTACAGTAACCCAATGGGGAAATTTAATTGATATGTGAGACCTGCACGTATGAATATACATGAGTAGTGCTGGTGTCCGACTACCATCGAGTTATTATTCTTTGGCGTGAGTTGCATACACAGACAGGTTTTTATAATCAATGTCTCATCTTATTTTGTAATATTTATTTTATTGAAGATAACATAACACTATGTTAAAGCCACACTCTTGCTGGCGAGGTCAATGCAACATCAAAGTGTCCCACCATTCGTATATACTGAGTTACCTGAACAAACTACCGAATCCTGTAAAGGCTAATAAACCACCAACAAACAATCGTTGCATCGCCTGAACCAATCAAAACTATTTTATTATTTATGTACTCACTTCTATTCTTTACAATCAATTGTTTGCGTTATTTATAGACTTTTCTGAGTATGCTCTTGATTTCGTTAAAAGCAACAGTTGCCGCCGATTTAGTCCATTTATTTTACACATGAAGCTGTGTGTTTGAAGCAGCATTTTTAAAAAATTCTCTTTCATGCCTCCGATTCCCTCAAGTTCAATAACTACCTACCATCATAAGTTCATACTGTTAGTACTTTGATATCCATCATCTGATATAAAAAAAGCATTTTGAATGTGGAAACTCATGATGAAGTCAACAATTAAAATATTCATGGGTTTCTAATTACAGGTGCGTTCATGTGGCGACGAGTAAGTCCCTAATGATTTCATCGTTTCAGTTAATAATACATTATTGGAAAATCTGCAATCGGCAAGCGCTGCTTGGCTTGTAATCACATTGCTTATTGGTTACAGCAGATATTTAATCAAGTGTCAAATATAATATCGCCGGTTACATTCGAGCGTGGAATCGCATACTGTTATGTGGAACTGATAATTCTGGATTCTGGATAATTCTGGATTCTGGATTCAGATAAACGTGACTATATTACTATATCTGGATGAACATTAGGTTGCCAGTGATAAATGAAATAATACATTTGATTATTTGACGATAGTATCTGCTATTTGAGAGCAAGTGCTATAAATTATATCAGGATATATTTATATATATATATATATATATAACAAGCAACCAATAGCTATATGTGTATGTCTTCGAGAGACGTATTATCGTATGTTAGAGAAAGACATGTAAGATTCGGTTTCATTTTAAATTACTTAAGGTCAATTAACACTGGCATAAATAAAGGGTAGCAGATACTGAAGGACTCGTACTTCACTGAGGATATATAAATCAGGTAAATATCTCTTTTAATTTGTTTTCGTCTGTATTTTAAAAACGACAAACATTGACAATCATCATTGACAATCAGCAAAAGTAGATATAAAAATCGAACCGGAAAAGTAGAGTTCAAGTCAACCATAAACACACAGAGAAACAAATTAAGATGAATAAAAGGCAAGATACGATATTATAAACACAGGCTTAGTTCGGAACACTGATTTACACTTAGTACATTTAAAAACGCAGTTTTTTTATTTTAGGATATTTTCAGTCCTCTGTTTTTTGCTCAAATTTTATATTAGTACACAAGTCTCTTAACATATGGCGAATTAACAGCTGCATAAGATTGGCCCTACTGTGTTCATTTATAACGCATTCTGCACCAGGATCTTTAACATCTCTAGAAATTCAAACAATACCAAGTGTTGCGTTTTTAAATGTAATGAGTGTACAAGAACGTTCACTTTCGATAACAAGAACGCTTATTAAATAGTAAATCAGGTGTATGTATGATGTTTATTTTAATGGTTCAAAGTATTATTAGATTAAATCTACACACAACGCCTCTTACATCTAAAAGGAAGTAAAACGATTTTAAAAGCAAAATATTGCCCAAATAATCATGTTAACACTTTTCATCAATATCCTACATTACTGTAAAGGGGACAACATTTTACCTTTAAAATTCCGTTGCTTCTGCGTTAAATTACCTTGTAATATGCTAATGATTTGAACGCCCACTGGATAGCGATCGTAACGACCGCCTTACATATGTAGTGAAACAGAAGAAACATATGTAGTGAAACAGAAGAAACCAAGAAAGGATTAAACAAAAGCCTAACACATTTGCTTTTGTATTGCTCCGTTATTTTAGATATATTCAAGATAAAACTTTACTATCAGCATTCGTTGGTCAATATTTTAATGATTTAGACCTTATCGTTGTTTGTTTAGAAACGTTTAATCATATCGTAGTCAATAATATGGACCGTATCGATTCATAATTAAAGTCAAATATTTGCATTTGGTTCGGGTAAAGTGAAGGCAATGTTACTTTAAGTCATAAATGCCATGTCACCATTGTTTGATGTTGATGTTTAATATAAATATTTTATCCGATAATGGCAATGGCTATACGTTCTGGTTACAGATGAGAATTCCGTATATTGGAGAGACATTACTGTCAGCGTAAATTTGTCGTGATAATATGGAAATGAAAATATACTTCGTGGTCATATTTTAGAAATAAAATATTTCAAGCGGGTTTATATTGTCCCAGATCAAAACCTGGTCGGCGGGACTTGAAAACCATCGATACCAAGGGCCGTAGGACCGCGGTTTCGATATGTTTCAAGTCCCAACCACCAGGTTTTGATCTCGTACAATATTTTTTTTTTATCTAACATGGATATTTATGTATTTCATACACACATTTTCGAGAGAATCGGTTGAAGGACGTGACGTCAGAGGTTTATATAGCTTTATTAAAAACTCCTCAATAGCCAATCAGCATTGAGTATTTTCATGAACCAGTCATAAAAACGTGGATATATACCGTCATCACATTACCCGCTTGTAATTAATTAATGCTGTGCATATCGCAATTAAGGATGCAAATCTCGCTATTAATACTCTGAAACTCGAAAATTGTCCAATTCTATATTCAATGCAAAATTCAAACGTGTATTATTATATGCTTCCGAAATTGTTTCAGTGGAGCATATATTCGTCGTTATGTCCGTCCGTCCGTTCTTCCGTCTGTCCGGATTCGTTATTCGAAGCATATCTTGAAAACTATTAAAGGACTGAAATGAAATGTTTCTTAATACAAATCTTAAATGTATCAAAACATAGATGAAACAAAAGCAGATATAAAAGTCGAAAAGTAGCAATCAAGGAGCACAGCCAACCAAAAAAGGTTATAGGGGCTGGCGCTTTTTTATTTTTTATTAAAAGCCTTAAACGGTTCTTAAAAAATCTGATCCTTTTTTTAAAAAGTATATGATGAATAGAATAAGAAATGGGCATTTTCATATAACACCCTGCGTGAGTCCGATTGCAACCCTCGATCTTAAGCTCTCGGGCTGATATTGAAGTCTCGGGACGATACAAGGCGTGATATAAAAATGCCCTTTCATTATTCTCTTTCTCTCTATACCAACCTAGTAGACTAAGGATGCCGTTTGCTATAACAAACGATATTATATTAATTTGTTTGCGTTCCCATGGAAACGACTTATCATTATAATATCTCAAGAATGATCCTATTGATTCTGAGTTAAGTTCATATAGGTAAGTCTACAAATAAAGGTAGGTCTAGAAATACTGAAAAGGGGATCCCTTGGAAGCAACAAACACAAACAAGAGATTAAAGTAGCAAACTCGGTTTTATTCAGTCTGTTCATGTGAGGTAATGTAAAGTGCAACACCTCTCATGGCTCCTAGCACCGGCTTAGGTCGAACAGAAATTGTAGCTTTCAAAGAACACAGTCAGCCAAAAGCAAGATTGAAACAAAACATAATTACGATGTTAATAAGGAGCAAGTCATGTGACATCTCAAACACAAACGGGTTGACAATAGGGCTACTGCCTCGGAACGGTCAGTGGCAGAATGACCCCTGGGGGTTTAAACCAGGTTTTATGGTGCACATATCTTCAATCTTACCCTAATGTCATCCAAAAAGGAAAAAGACAGAATGCAAGAGCTTTGGTTTAACGAAACTAGTAGGTTACATTAGTGCAGAAATTCCTTTTATATACTACAGGAAAAAAGAAACGAAACTCGTGAATTTCCGGTATATAATCCACGAAATATTCCTGAGAACTCTTTTTTCCTTTAGTATGTAAAAGCAACTTTTGCACTAATGTAACCCACTAGTTTCGTTAAATCAAAGCTCTTGCATTCCGTCTTTGCTTATTTAAAAGTTATTGCAATAAATTTACTTAGTTTGTTATACTCTAAGCATATACGACTTGTCCACGTTATACACCCACTCTACCACATAACATGATAAAAGATAAATTACATTGCTAGAAGTGAGATGACTTTTCTTGCTTTAATACTGTCGGGGCTTTCTTTACGAATGTTTCTAATGACCATTCTTGCGCTGATGTTTTTAGAGCGTTTTCTTGTCTTTGAGATATCATCTTTACTAGATACGGTAAAACCGTTTACTGCCAGGTTATTCCTATGGGTACTAACTCTGCGCCATGTATCGCAGATTTGCTTTTGTGATATTATAAAGGAGATTTTTATGTCGAGTTTGTCACCTGCTAGCCAGGGAGACATTATTGATGCGTTTAATAATACATCTACGTGTCTGGATAACATACTCAGTTTTGATAATCCGTTCTTGGCTCATATTGTCACTTATATTTATCTACCAGAGCTCACGTTGAATGAAGTCAACAGTTCGGATATAGCAATCCCCAATCTTCATCTCTCGATTTCAAATGACTACATTCATGCTAAAATCTATGATTAAAGAGATGACTTTAACTTTGACATCGTTAAAATATAACCAGGCGGGGATATCTTTATTTACGCTGCCTCGTTTTATTGGGATGAGGGTAAGAGTGAGATTTGGTGCACCCTAGAACCTGGTTTAAACCCCCAGCGGCATTTTTACCACTGCCAGTTTCAAAGCGGTAGCCCTATTGTCAACCCTTTTATGTTTGTGATGTCATAAATTACCTTTTATTCATCTTTGTAATTATTTTTTGTTTCTGTGAGTGGTTTTGGTTCATTATGGACCTTGAATGCTACATTTCCTGGGTCGACTAGGTTTACATTTCGTAATTTAAAATCGGGATTCCAGGAATTTCATAATAAGTTTGTTTTAGTTACTGTTGATAATGCAGCTACTAATATAATTATTGTTTGACGACTCCATTACGTCAGTGTTTTATCTCAGGAACTCGGGAGTACTCCAGTGCAATCTACAGAAGATAATGTTGTTTCCACGCATATCACTCAGTGCACGATGGAGTGGAGTGCGTGGTCCAGTGGTAAAGCGCCGAACTCCAGATCGAGAGGTCGTGGGTTCGATCCTCGTCGCGGCCACGTTATTTACCCTTGAGCAAGGTAATTAATCCACATTGCTTAGTACTGGTTCTACCCAGGAAGCCATCGAGAGTGATTAATCTAAGTTGCAATAACTTATTTCTTAATCGATGTAAAATAAATATGTATAAACTAAGTGCAAGATTTACAAGGCTGGAATAGACGAAAAGCAAAACAGACTTCCAACGATGTACTGGATTTCCAAAGTACACAAACAACGATATAAAGCCCGTTTTATTTCAATTCTAGTTCTTGCACAACTACAAATAACTCCAAACTTTTAACATCTTGTCTTACTGACGTTAAATATCACGTTAAACAACGTTGTGCTAAAGCTTATGACAACTCTGCGATTAATTTATTTTCGTCTATTAACAATTAAGGCGACTTTCTTGATAACATGTGTAATAACGGGATCTTTAACGGCAGCAAGACAAGAAGTCAATAATTTGGAGATGTTTGTTGTGGTGCAGGCACTAGAATTCGAAATAAAGCGGTCCTTATACGGATTTTTATGTAATTTAGGAATCCAGTACATAGTCAGTACATAGTTGGCAGTTTGTTCTGCTTTTCGTCCACACCAGCCTTGAAAGTAGTGCACCGAGTTATATGTGTGGAAACAACACCATCCTCAGCAGATTGAACTGAAGTATACGTATTAGTGCTACTGAGTTCCTGAGACAAAACATTGATGTAATGTAAGTTACATTATTAGCTGCTTTAATTTATTATGAAATTCTTGATTTCCCGGTTTTAAATTACGAAAGGAAAACCTAGGTCTCGGAGGAAATAAAGAGGGGTTAGCATTATAAAAGTTAATACGTGTATCTATAATTTTAAAAATTGACTTTTTCCAAGTAGAAAGATAGTTTGGGTCCGCATGTCCTCTACGACACCATTTTATACTAAAATCCTCAATGGATTGTGCGATCTGAGCATGACAGGCATTAAAATCGATAGTTGAAGGTAATCTATACATTTAGCTGAAGAATATCAATCATATAGTCATTACAATTATAGGTTTACCACCACTAATTACATGTAAACCTCCGAGGTGTATCGAATGTAGTTCCTATAATAAAAAGTAATCCCTCCTTTTTTGATGGAAATGGGCATTATAAGTAGGGAAAAACTGCCCATTTCTATTCGATTTTATGGTTGTATGTATAAGAAGCGTATTCATAGGTTTTACTGGATCACGGATGAACATTTTCGAAATTTCGACCCTGTGCTTACACTTTGTGAACAATGAAAACAGTGAATCAATGAAAACAGCTGTACCCTTGACCCGTTTAGTAAACAAACAAGACCTTTCTTACATGTCTTGTGACCCCACCTTTTCTGGTGGTTTTTCAAGAGGAAAATTTGTTTTCTATATGAACATTACACTGCTGCATTATCCATACTTGAGTTGAATTTGCAGCAAATCATTACTATGTGACACTTTAACATTGGTGTCTATGGGGAAAATAATTAGTGGTTTCACACCTTATAATAGACGAATCGAATAACAAACCAATGGAACGAAAAAAACGTTTCTTTAATATAGATATAAAAACCAAACAGGAAAATTAGCATTCAAGGACGACAGTCAACCACAAACACACACAGAAACCATCGGAGTTCAAGGCCTATTATGTATTACAGTTGTATTATTAGACATCATTCTTATATGTCATCGTAAAAAGCACACACGTATTACTACGGATGGCTATTAAAACATAAAAACCTTCGCACATTTCAGTTCATTGAAGAAAAAACAACAACACAACAAAAACAGACAAACTAAAATGCGACTTTTTAAAAACTAGATTGTAGAACTTTTAGACAATTCACGTTGCTTTTACGCTCTAAAATATCTGACCTATAATAATATCTGACCTATAATAATATCTGACCTGTAATAATATCTGACCTATAATAATATCTGTCCAGCAATGGTGCTTGCTTACACAATTAAATAGGCTAGGCCTTTCATAAACTATATGATTGAAGTGTAAGGTGGAGAATGTGGTTTCTAAAAAGGTTAATTCACAGTAGGTTTAACAAGAAAAGTATAACGCATGCGTTATATATAGACGATTTTTAATAATGGGTTAGTTTGTGGAGGCTTTGTTCAAGTCACACACCTGAAGTCGTCGATATGGAGATGACAGGAAGGTAAAGTGAAGAATTAAAAGAAACTGTATGAATACAGATAAGTTTTTATTTGGTCTTCGGTATACATTATTATACATGTTAAAGGGAACATATTCAAGTATTTTCAATTAAACAATTTACACCTGAGCTATTACAAAGGGAATTTCAGTGACCTGACCATGCTACAATATAATATAAAAGTCATATTTACTTTAATTTTACAAGTGATTATCATATAGGCCCTATTTATGTTCATGTTTTAGTTGTATTCAGGCTCAAAACCGCTACGGAGTTGCCGTTAAGGCAATCAACTTTGCATTTTAAATGAATTACAAGTGATCTTACAGAAAATATTTAATTTCTTTACTTCTTTAGTTCATTATAATGCTCAAATATAAATGGGTGCCGAAACGTCTAGGGTAAAAATTAAAATAGATGCCGAAATGGTTTGATGCCGAAACGTCTAGGTGCCGATTCGTCTAGGTGTCGAAATGGTTTTGTGCCGAAACGTCCTGAATCGATCTTGATCACACAGACGCAAAAACTTGAGAATTGTCTGCATTAATTAATAAGCATTTTCCGTGTACTAATCATTGGGGCCCTGCTTTAATTATACTCACAATAGTTTTAGTCTAGAAAATCGTACACAGTCAAACAAACACTCGCATACAAAACAAACAACAATTGCAAGAAAACATAGAGGCACCACAAACAAAACAGTTGGAATATGAGAAAACCGTTTTCGTACTGTCAGTGTTTGTATGGACGAAGACTCAGTAATGGTCCTGAATAAACAATTAAATCATTACACATAGATATAAAAATCGAACAGGAAAAGTAGTATTCAACGACGACAGTCAACCACAAACACACAGAGAAACAAAGAACAACTTTAAAGATGAATAAAAGGCAAAATAAGCCATCACAAACACACAAGGGTTGACAGTAGGGCTACGCCTTGGAACGGTCAGTCGCAAAAATGGCCTCTGGGGGTTTAAACCTGGTTCTAGTGTCACCAAACCTCACTTTTACCCTATTGTTATCCCGATAAAATAGGACAGCGTAAATTAAGATATCAACGCCAGGATATATTCTCTAAAAAACACGTTTTCATGGCTAATAAGAGACAAGGTATGTGACATCGCAATAAATAAAATGAATAAAAGGCAAGATAAAACATCACAAACACAAAAGGGTTGACAATAGATCTACCGCATTGGAACGGCAGTGGCAAAAAAGGCCGCTGGGGGTTTAAACCAGGTTCTAGGGTGCACCAATCCTCACTCTGGGGGTATAAACCAGGTCTAGGGTGCACCAATCATCACTCTTACCCTATTGTCATCCAAATAAACGGGACAGTGTAAATAAAGATATCCGAGCCGAGCACACGTTTACTACGTAACTGTACTATTGTACTAGTTAACTATAGACACGAGATTGATTGGATCGGAAATGTATACTGAAGCGAAAAAAGAAACGCAACTCGGGAATTTCCACTATATATTGTATACTGAAACGAAAAAGAAACGAAACTCGGGCATTTCCGTTATATGGTATGTACAATATGCTGTTGTTAATCGAATGATTATGTAAGGCCTTTCCTTTGGTGAAAAAGTCTAAAACAACCCATAACACAGCAAGTAGTATTCCTTCAAAGTTTCATTATTGACAGAGTACACGTTTGGCTGAAGTATGTGAGCAAACTTGGGATACAGCCTTTTGCTCTTTACGTTAAATACAGTACTGACATGGCTCAAATTTTCACAGAAGAACTTCAACATTTATGAATTTATTGTTACAATGTGTACTTTGATTAAAACGTTACTAAGTGTACTGTGATTAAAACGTCTACAACGTCACAGTTGTGTCCTTTCTCAAACTAATTGCAACTTTATTTTTTACAAAACATCTTTGGATTTCTTTGGAATATTATGTGGAATTAAGTGTGCAGTATATACAATATATAGCGGAAATTTCCGACTTGCGTTTTTATTTCGCTTCAGTATATAAAATTTCTCTTTAACCATTCTTTCTCGATCGGGTATAGCGTAATCGCTGTAATACAACTAGGACAGATAAACCAATATTAAGCATGACCTTTTGTAATGAAACACACAGTTATTGATGCATCTCGAATCACAGTGTTGGGTATTGGATTGATACGCAGAGCTCATGGGTATTATTTACTAGAATATTAATACGCAAACTTACAGAGTAATTATGTCTTAATGCAGTTATCTGAAGGTTTATCTATCAAGATAGCAAAAATTGCGTTTTAATTTGTCTTGATAAAACGTTATGTCATAAATATTTATTATGTCAGTGGTGTGTGCGTGCTGCGTACGTGCGTGCGTGTGTGTGTGGGGAGGGGGGTGGGGCGGAGGGGGGTGGGGCGGAGGGCGGGGTGTTAGTTCGCTTTACTGGCAAAGTAACAAAGAAAACCACCTCTTTTTAATTTGTAATTAAACACATTCTTAAAATAAAGTCCACTTATCTGGAGTAAAAATGATAACATTACTGTATATTAAGCTGTATTTGATATAAATAGTCGATACGTCATATATAACCTTTCAATTTCACTAGGAGGCATGAGAGGTGTTGAACCTACATTAACTTTAATGAACAGACTTAATCAAACCCAGACTGTTACTTTCATGTCTTGTTGATGTTTATGATTGTTGCTTCCAAGGGATCCCCTTTTCACTATTTATTAGTAACGTATAGTTTTCATTTTTGTATTTTTGCTATTGTTCGAAATATCTGAAAGAAAGGGATTGAATTTACATACTGTCTAACGGATTTTAAATAAGTATTACAGACTAAAAATCTCCGAAGCACGAGCGGTGATCGATAAAAGAAAAATGCTCATCATATTAAGTAAAATTGCTTAAGTAGATATTAGTATTTTATGACAAGCAAGGCAACTCTGCATTTTAGTAGTGAAATAAATGTGATCTTTGAAATATAAAGTTATTTTAGAAAAACCCAAAATTCAGTTAGATTGCATGCGTAAAAAGATCAGTCCTGCATTCAAAGCAATGACATTTCTCGAAAGCTATTAGATGTTGCAGTGCTACTGGCGAATTGGGCGTTGCATCAACATGGTATTGTGTTCTTGCACTAATTGCTATTAATTGCTATTTCTACATATAAAAGGACTCAACCAATACTGGTTGTTTTTTATGTCGAGATATATTTCTGTAAATGGACTAGAGACGATACCGATGTCTTGTTATGGCCAAAGCTTATTTTATTATATAATAATTTGAAATGCTAAATTACTGTGGTAAATCTCCAGAATCGATAATGCATTTGTTACTTCCAAGAGATATCATTTTTAGTATTTTTGCAAGCAATTAATACTTCCAAATATTAAGTATTGGACTCGTAAACATATTGGTAAAAAAATAAAGAATGATCACTTTAGAACACATTATATCAGTATCCATGTGATGTTTCCGCAACTGCGTAGTTGTAAGACGGACGGAATGTAAAGTAATTGATACATACCGTATGTTAGGCTTCCAGCGGGACTTCGTCTGCACGACACTCTCTAGTGAGTCATTAACAAAACAATGAATAATTGGCAGAAATTAAATCAAATGCCATTGGCTATATTAAATAATCACAGAAAATCCAGTCGTTGTAACCACGACGTAGACGGGAATTGTACGCATGATGGTATCTTTACGACGACGCTAACGTGTATGTGTAAAAACACAGGCTCTTTGCAATATTTACAAAATGTGCATTTTGTGAATGCTAAAATACGAATGAAATCACAGAAAGTGTTTTATCCAAAACTGAATGATATTTGAATATCTTGATAGTTCTAGAACTTAAGCATGACATGTGTCTAATATGAACCGAAAAGGCCTCAATCGACACATACTGAAAAGACACTTTTCCATTACGAACTGAAAAATGCATTTTCTTAAAACAATAGTATGAAAGACATAATATGGTAATCGTCGAAAACGATACATATAGAACATATTTCTGTCTCGGTTCATCTTTGATCATGATTGCTTTGGTTTAAGGATGTTGGCTGGGCAAGTTTTGACATCTTCAAGTCTAAACATTTTATTTTTTAAATCATAGTTTTATTTGACAACATAATTGTTTCATTTTTACCATTCTAGTAGATATGGATATAATGAAGGATTTAAGATGGTAACATACTAAATTTTAAGCAAAATTTATTTTCCCTATTTTTTCCGTCATTTGTGATCATTTTTTGTTGTCAATATCCTATTGCTATAGAATAAATCAGATTTTTGTTTTTCAGTAGTGGAATATGTATATAAAAGTAGATACTGAGCTAATTTTATTTTCGATCTCCATGTCAATATTGTGTGTACAGTATTTTACATTGAAAATGTCAAAATAACTCCAAAATGGGTGTAATTTAAAGAATTTTTAATAAAAAATCATTAGAAGCCTGGTGACCTATATATTTTTTTACTTGTTTTGAAAGAAATGTCATAGGACCTTGACATATACAAGTTTTAAAAAAGTTGATCATTAGAACATAATTTTTTACCTTGAATTAGTTTTTCGGTAAAAACAAAAGTGGGTGGGGTACGGTCCATATATGTTTGCTTTTTAAAGCAAAAAGACGAATGAGGATTACAACAGTTTTTGTATGATTTGAAAGGTATGTATATATGCAATCGAAAATTAATTGTTGTTTTCAATAAACGTAATGTTATGAAAACCATTATGAAAATGTTCAATGACTATATTTTTCCTCTTTTTAGTGAAATTTTGAAGTTGGAAATATGTGCTTTCTTCAATGACGTCTACTGGGGAAAAAAGTGGGATGACCTAGCCTTTTTTTGATAATTTTAATCTAAATTATACCAAAGAAGCTTTAAATATGAATTTAAAAAAAATCTCATCACTACGTCCTTTCCCAGCCAACCTCCTTAAACATATTTTATTCAGCTGTTTTACAACATATATATTTAAATACACACAAAGTCAATAGGATTGGAACGAAAGAAATATTCGTATAGAGTTCCTCTCCCATGCTTGCTTTATACTTATATTGCCTGTTAGTGCTCTATAATTGTCGGGAATTTCTTTATTTACACTGCACCGGTTTATTGGGATGACAATATGGTTGCACCGGTGTATTGGGATGACAATATGGTTGCACCGGTTTATTGGGATGACAATATGGTAAGAGTGAGATCTGCTCTACAGAGCCTGTTTTAACACCAGCGTTTGTTTGGCCACTGAACGTTCCAAGTGGGTAGCCCTATTGTCAACCCCTTCATGTTTGTGATGTATTATACCTTGACTTTAGTCAATAGTACGAACAGTTTAAGCCATCCCAAAGATGGTATGCATACGACGGTGAACATGGAACCTTCAATGTAGTATTTTAATACAATTTCATTACCAGAGGCGTATGGTCTCAGAATCTAACACTAAGGTTTGCCCTTCATAGGAAAACAATGGGCGAAATAATCAAAATTTAGTAAGGAGCAGAGGTTATGAATATATACTGAAAAACAGGATCGTCAATACAAGTTAAAAATTACGAATAAGGATACTTAAAAAAGAACGCAATTTACATATTTATTTAAATGTACTTGTCTATTTCGTACCGTATACCGATATATTTGGAAACAGATTGCCACGTAACACCAATAATGTTATAATCTCTGAGGCTTACATTCACACAGATGTTGTTAACCCTGAGTAATTATATCACCATGTTGACGGATCCCATTACCAATTTAGTTCATGGTTAATGGCGAGTTAAAACTGATTAATGCGTGTTTTACCTTTGAGACCTATATGTTTAGCCGTTTCAGATTATAACAGCGTATACCATTATAAAATGGTAATGTCGAAACTATTATTTTCTATAAAAATATTCTTCACATCATTTGTCAAGTAGAAATATTGCAAATAGTGTTCAATTGTTCAAAATTCATTTCATCGATCGAGGTCGCTTGCATGCCGCCTCATAATGTCATTTCATAATCTCTGATATAATCAGATATCCGAGGACGTCATGCGCCTGACTGTATACTTGGAGACTTTTCTAAGTCTACACTTTTTGAAATCCAATAACTTTTTTATTGTTTGACCGATTTCTATAAAAGTGTGCATGTAATAATGTAAACCGATTGTGCAGCTAAATCAAGCAAATTATATCAATTTTAATTACTGAAAACAGGCAACATGCATTGCGCGTGCTTTATGCATTTTCACGTCAGAAAATTAAAATTTGTGCAAACAATGTTATCTTTCTTTACAATTTATTTTTTAAGACAACTTTCCAACCAAAAAAACACATTATATTGATAATTCATTCATTGTTCGTGAAATGAATATATTTTCAGTTTTGTCTTAAATAATTTTGGGTGGTTGGGGTAAGATGTTTTCATCCATTTTCTAAATAGAATTTTATAACGTTATTTGTAGTTGAAAAGATGCGAAAAGAAAACATAAATTGTTTTAAATTTAATAATTTATAATATTTTTTCTCGATATTTGCTACATAATTCACAATATTGTGACTTTTTAAATAAAATATCCGAATACCATTACATTTTTAAAGGAACACAAACATAATTGCATATTCCTGATTTATTTTGATATAAGGATTACACCTAATACAAAATATTTACACAAAACATAATTTTATTAAAAATATTGAAATTATGAAAATTTCGCAACACCATTTTGTGACTTTTGGTTTTTAAAAAAACGACGGTACGGTTGGGTTTTCAGAGCATATATCAAATTATGTGCCTTAACGAGTAATATTTTCGATTGTTTTCATTATAATATACATACATGAATTGTACCAAATACATTTTTGGCCAATCCATACAAAAATAGGGTAAAAATAAAACCGTCTTAAAAAGTGTAGACTTAGAAAAGTCTCCAAGTATATATGCGCATTAGATGGATTCAAAGCTAGTAACTCCTTATGTAAGTATGTAAGTAAACACATAACGATTCGTAATTTAGATAGAGCATCATCAAAACAACTGACCAATCAGTGACCAGAAATAAGACATACCAATACATTCTGTTGGATGATAAACTCGGTCTTTATCCTTCATGTTCAACCAAGTTTACTGTTAAAACTATGGTATCTACAGTGTGATTGTTTTAAATCCCTGCATATTTCTGATTCAATATCAACTGATTCAATATATGTACCTTTCAAAATCAAAATCTTGAAAATTATCGTCTTTTTACTCTGCCAAAGATTTTTTATTTTACTATAGAACCTAAGGATAAAAACCGAGTAATACAAATTGTATCACCTACTGAAAATAAGATCATCTCAACATCTCGCAATGAATAACATTGGATAAAATAAATCTTCCATTTGAGCAAATGTGAAACTCCTTGTTTCTGTACGTGTTTGTGGCTGTCTGTGGTCCTTGAATGCTAAATTTCTTGTTCAACTTGTATATCTACTTTTAGATAATTCGATGTGGTATTCAAAAATAATTTGACACCCTCTATGTTTTTTAGGAATAGTTTTGCCTCTAAAGCATATCAGACCTAACATGGTTTTATCAATGTCTACCTAAAGCCCAAAAGGACGGTGACGTTTGATGTTTGTCTGCAGTATTGTCTTGTCGTGCCCTCAATTGTTTATTCTCTTGTGACTCTGTCTTCTGCCAAGTCATTGAATACCTTCAATGTGGCTTTCTAGGCTATTGTTTTTTGTATTTATATATACACTAGTATCTTTGTGTTTTACTTATACTGCCTATTAATGCTGCCTTGTCGGTTAGAGAATAGTTCATGGCGGGGATTTCTTTATTTACACTGTCCCGTTTTATTGGGATGACAGTAAGGTAAGTGTGAGATTTGTTGCACCCTAGAACCTGGTTTAAACCCCCCAGCGGCATTTTTTTGCTACTGACCATTCCAAGGCGGTAGCCCTATTGTCAACCCGTTTATGTTTGTGATGTCTTATTTGGCCTTTTATTCATTTTTAAATTCGTTCTTTGCTTCTGTGTGTGTTTGTGGTTGACAGTCGTCCTTGAATGCTGCTTTTCCTAGTCGATTTTTATATCTATATTTATAGTCTAAAAAATAAAAGAGAAACGTTTTTTTCGTTCTTTTGTGGTATTTAAAGGAGTAACTTTCGTGATAAAGCTGAGCTAGTGATTTCATTTTAACGTACAAGGTATATTGAACGTGCAATCCCTACTTGACACGATTTTTACTAATAACCCTGGCCTAGACTATATAGATCTGACCTAAACATCCCCGCTTCGGCGCGGCCCTTTTTGTCCATTACTGTTTCAAGGCGGTATCCGTATTGTGAACCCTGTAATAACTTTGATTACATTTAACCTTGTAATTATTGTTTGTTTGAATGCGAGTTTTAGTGATTTTTCTGTGAATGCTACATTCCCTGTTCCACTTGTCTACCTAAGTTTAATAATAATAATAATAATAATAATAATAATAAATGCTTTATTTAATGATGGTAACTCAATCAATTTACAACAATTGTTCTCCCTTGAGGCCATCAAATGAAGAAATATGTAACACACACACATGGTTATATACATACAATATTATGCAATTCTGAAGAGTTTCCTGTTGTAAAATCAAAAGTCCCTATATATAAATCTTTTAAAGTTATTTTAAAGTAATTAACCAAATGCAAGCAAATCAAAATTAACTAGTATTACCTAAACGATAGGAATAATATAATCTGTTGTTATATGCTAAGTACAATTGCTGTATATGCCACGTGTTTACGTTTTCCTTTGATTTCCATGTAGAATACAGAAACAATATTAACCGTGTGAATAAGTGGATGAATTTGATGTAAACGAAGATATAAAAGTCGAACAGGAAATGCAGCATGCAATGTCCAGAGTCAACCTAAATCACGCACAGAACAATCAATAATTACAAAGATAAATAAAAGGCAAGAAATGACATCACAAACATAAAATGATTGACAATAGGGCTACCGCCTTGGAGCGGTCATTGGAAAAAAAAACGCTGATGGTTTAAACCATGTTCTAGGGTGCATCTCACTCATACCATATTGTCATCCCAATAAAAAGGGACAGTGCAAATAAAGATATCCCCGCCAGGTTATACTCTCTAACAAACAATGCAGCATTAATAGGCAATATAAATATAACACATAAGTGATCATGCATATATAAATAAAAACAACAACAAAGGTGATACTATAGGTTATTGCATTTGTATGGCTAAATATTACTTGGAACGAATTGTTTTGGCAAAGGACGACGAGCTTGCGAGTCGTCCTGCGCCAAAACAACGAGTTCCAAGTAATATTTAGCCATACAAATTCAATAACCTTTTTATTGTATACTTTCATATTGTTTTTGATCAATGTTAATTGTATGACTATTACTTTTCATTGTATTTGTGTTATTTTTTATAGCTTTTGATGGAATTCCTATCTTGCCATTCAGTTTAATTTTGTATGGATGATTGTTTTGCGCGAAAACGACGTCGACGTCGGATGACGTCATTAAAAACATCAAGGGATTTTCTGAAGTTTGTTTACCATTCGATATCGTTAAAAACAGTGGGTGAGTGACCATTTGAATTATTTTATCAATTTTTGCCATAAAAGGTTGTAAAAAAACTCGTACTTTTTGTTGACACTAAAGGAAGGATTCCGTTATTTTTATTTGAAAGTAGTTCCTTATTTCTATTTCGCGGCTCTTAGCAAGCACGAGCAAAAGTTCCCGTGCAATATCAATGCGTGCAATATCGTAGAATATTGCACGCTTAGCTCAATGCAAACTAAACGGGACAATATGAAAGTATACAATAAATTGATATATGGATCAGTACTGATCTAAATCATTTATAAGACATCATAATATAATACAATGTAATTAAACATCGCAATACAATGTAATACGAAAATATAATGTAATAAGACATCATAATGCAGCGTAATTAGCTATCACAGTACAAGACAACTTAGATATAAAGCATCATTTCGCCAGTAGTATTGTTGTTGAAATTTCGTAGCTTTGAAGTATGATTTTTTATGCTTTTAATCTATTGAATGTATTGATCATGTGGGTCTGTATAATTCTGCCGAGAAACAGGGTGCCTGAGAGAAAATATTTTATCAATCTTTTATCATGTCGATCTGTATAATTCTGCCAAGAAACAGGGTGCCTGAGAGAAAATCTTTATCATGCAGATATGCACTTTTCTGCCAAACATTTTGCTAATTAATATTAAACAAATAATACTAATTAATAAATATTCTAATTCACCCGCGATATATAGTCTAGTTTAAAATATCTCGTAATATTCAACGATATGTAACTGTAATGTTTGCAACGTTAGGAGAGTAAGCATGGCAATGCGGAAGATATCACTGTAACGTTTGCAACGTTATGAGAGTAAGCAAGGCAATGCGGAAGATATCACTGTAACGTTTGCAACGTTAGGAGAGTAAGCAAGGCAATGCGGAAGATATCACTGTAACGTTTGCAACGTTAGGAGAGTAAGCAAGGCAATGCGGAAGATATCACTGTAACGTTTGCAACGTTAGGAGAGTAAGCAAGGCAATGCGGAAGATATCACTGTAACGTTTGCAACGTTAGGAGAGTAAGCAAGGCAAGGCGGAAGATATCACTGTAATGTTTGCAACGTTAGGAGAGTAAGCAAGGCAATGCGGAAGATATCACTGTAACGTTTGCAACGTTAGGAGAGTAAGCATGGCAATGCGGAAGATATCACTGTAACGTTTGCAACGTTAGGAGAGTAAGACCTTCGGGCTCGTGAAATTATTGTTTACAATTGAACTCCAAACCGTGATATATTACACGATAATTCACCGTAAATGATGTTCTACTTCTTAAATAAAGCAAATCAATGCGGAATCCCTCGGCGTTTATTGTACGTAACGTTATATGACGTCTTGTACGTAACGTTATCTGACGTCTTAAAACAAACATAAAACAACAACATGACGGCGTACTAGATAAGCATAACATTCTGCGAAATAGATAATAATAGTAATTCATACAGAAAATTTGGATAATCAACTTGATAAATAGAATATTATGTCAGTCAGGGGCTTAGCTTGGCTGAATATGATGTGTAGGCCGAGTTCTAGATGGGGCTGGGGGTATATTTCGTACCGGTGAATGTCTCTAAGAGCATTTTACCGTAAATTATATATCTTATAACTAAAAAAAAGCTGAAAACATTTAAAGTAATTTAATGTTATTTATATTAACACGAAGTACTAGTATACAGTTCGCCTCCTAGGCCTCCGATTTTTATTGCATTTTTGGCCTTTTTATTTTTTCGATTTCTCAGAAAAAAGTGTAGGCCGCGGCCTACACAGCCTATAGGAAGCTACGCCCCTGCCAGTGCCTTTTACTATCAAGTGTATTAGGCTCGGTTCGAAAACGAAGAATTGCCTCGGCAGAGTCTCGCCATGCTTCGTTTTCTAAGCATCGCCCAATATAGGTGGCTTTGAAGTAGAATACCGCTTAAGCCGGTGCTAGGGGGCGTGAGAATTGTTGTTTCTTTCATTACTTCTCATGCACAGATTCAATAAAACCGAGTCTGCTGCTTTATTCTCTTAATTGTGTTTGTTGCTCTCAAAGGATCACCTTTATCAGTATGTATTGATAGTAAAAGAAGGCACTGACATACTATTTTTTACTATACCTCACATTAAACGCCCATGCTAAATCCCCATAGACAACAATGTATAATTTATTACTATCTTATGCGAGGGTGATAGTACAGGGTGATAGTAAATCGCAGGGTGATAGTAAAAAAATTATCACATGCGCAGCTTTGATGCGCGCTGTTTCGGTGACGTCATCGGGTCAGTATTGTAAAATTAAATAAACTCATCATAACTTCAAAAGTACTTGACCGATTTCAATAAACTCTACTCATTTTCTTAGTTACGTTATTTCCAATCCAACGATATAACTTTCATAACAACTTTTTGAGAAAAAAAAATGGTTTCGGCAAACAAGCAGTGGAGCAGTCTATTAGGCAAAGTGAAATATGTACTAAATATTAATCTTATTTTTGCTCGAGGGGTGTTCGGTATAATAAAATAAATATCACATTCATTACAGGGTGATAGTAACAATGTTCACCCTTCGGATATTGATTATCACCCTCGGCTTCGCATCGGGTGATAATCATATCCTCGTTGTGAACATTCTTACTATCACCCTCTCATGAATGGGATATTTATGTACTATATCTCGGCAGTTACTTTCCTATCCCGTCAGTAAACTCCACGCAGTGGTTACTTCCCCTTTATGTTACTGTCAGTGCCACACTCACAGAAATCCAGCTAAGTTTATTTTTTTGGGAAAATATTTTTTAGGCCAATATTTTAATTTGCTTTGTTCATAATATAGGAAAATATTGTGAAAAACGGTATCTGGGTACACAAATAATTTATTTATATTAAAAAAATCAACTTTAGCGGATATGTACACCGGTTACTGAGTTACAGTACTTGTAAATAAACATGTATTCCATTGAGAACATTACAGAAGCTGTGCATAAATTTAATAAAGAGATTACACCCAAGCCAAAACATGTTGAATGTTTTCAACATCTTATCGATGTTATTGTCAATTGCCTGTTGTTACGGCAAGAGTTTGCTGTTCCAAGCATTACCTGGTGTATCGCCATCATGGCCTCAGCTATCGTCACGTGATTAGTGTGGTGGTAGGAATTATTGGCTACAATATCACTGCGCGGAGGTTGTCCCGTCAGGTGCACCTCCTTTTATGAAGTCAGCACCTCTTTTACTGACGTCACGGTATATTTGGTGACGTCTGGGTATTTTTAAAGGGGAAAAATGGGGAAAAGGTAAATTAAATGATTTTAAACGATAAACATGATAAGTATAATTTCATGTTAGTGCCTGATCGTACCCAGTTTATCAGGTTCTGCACTCGGCACTGCCTCGTGCTTTAGTTTTTTCTCAGCCTCCACTGATAAACTGGATGTGAACAGGCACTAACATCATATTCTCTATATCTCGGCAATTACTTTCCTATCCTGTCAGGTGCACCTCTTTTGATGACGTCAGGGTATTTCTGGGGATTTTTGGGCAGACTCGCTTTTATTTAGCAGCCGTAGCACTGGGGTATTCTACTTCAAACCTACCAATATTGGACTCGATGACTAACGTAATATCCATAAACCAGTCTGTAAATCCAGTATCTCTTTTAAAATATTTTGTTCAGATCAGAAATACAGAAATACATATGCTTTTATATAAATAAGACTAATACAGGTAGCAAGTCAAAGCTGTCGATAGTCACACTTGTTCTAAAACTAGCTTTCCATACTAGCTGTTTGATCCTCTGGGTTCGTTTTATAAATTCACACGTTTAATACACTGCGTTGAACTAACAGTTTATAAAACATAACATTAATGTCTTTATCTTTACGTATATGTATAGGGTGCGGTTTTACTACTTATTAGGTATTTTTTTATATCCATAATTCATTTATGGCAAAAAATCAAATTTATGGATATCAAACAAATCGATTTATTAATATCAAATAATTGATTTTTTTTATATTAATAATTCAATATTTTGATATCAAATAATGATTTTCAGATATCCAAATTGTTTTGATATCAATAAATAAAACGTTTTCAGTTCAGGTCCACGTTTTCTTGTATTGTGCCTGCCGTTGTTCGCTAGCCTGGAATGCCCGGATGTTAGGGTGCTTCTATTAGTTTGGCACTGTTAGTCAATGTTAGTCTCTATTTTTTATAATGATTTATAGATATCAAAAAGTCGATGTTTTTGATATAAAAAAATGAATTATTGATAACAAAAAGTCGAATTATTGATATCAAAATATAAAAGTATTATGGATATCAAAAAAAATCGTACTATTGATATCAAAAATCGAATTATTGATATCAAAAATAAATTGTAATTATTAATAATTCGTCCATAAATTATTTTTTGATATCCATGAATGAGTTATATTAAATGATATTTTGATATCAACGGCACCCCATATATATGCCTTAATTGTAATAACTACATACATATATGTGTGTCTATATCAGTGTGTTTCATATAGTTTACATAACACTCCGTATAGTCAAATGCCGATACAATCAGGGCAATATATACACACTCCGTTAAATTCACTAGAATCACGTGCCATATTGTAAATATGTATTAAGTTTATAAATCCAAAATTTAATAATGGACCAACTGATAACACTGTTCTCTTTTTTACACTTTAATCCAACGTTTCAGTAGGATTCACCCACCTTTTTCAAGGTTGCACAATAATTAACAAGTAACATCCATCTTGCTGTATTGTATGACAATCATAACACACATGTTTCACGACGTCGCTATGACGTTGCTATGACGTCGTGACGTCACGAAGTCATTTAATCATTATGCTAATTTAATTACAGTCGAACTTCGATATCTCAAACACCGGTGATTCGAATACCATCTGTAATTCGAACACATGTTCCGGTCCCGACACAACTCCTATATAATTCAATGTAATTTAACCTCGATTATTCGAATATTATTTCTCGAATACCCCGGCTCGGTCGAATACTTTTTACGGTCCGAAGATCCATTTTTGTGTGAATTTAAACTTCGCTTAATCGAAGGTGATGATCCGTTGCCATGCGACGTCGGCCATATTAATTGTAATCGACGCGTTTGTATTTGTTTGTAGCAAGTTCGATCATAATGCGGAAACAGATAAAGTTGGTTGCTAAAGATGCGAATATTTATGATTGAAAAGCGATAATAGACAGATACAATTTATATTTAGTGAACTTCGTTTACTGTTAAAACACGGTTGATTTTCTAATTATATAATGTATGTTGATTGGTTTTAATAAAAATAAAACAATAATTAAAATAAAGATGTGTTCACTTTTTAATTAGATAAGAGCATTTCCCGAGTATGTTTAGTGAACTTCGTTTACTGTTAATTAAACACGATTGATTTTCTAATTAAATTACGTTTGTTGATTGGATTTTTTAAAAATAAAACAACAATTAAGATACAGTGTGTTCACGTTTTAATTAGAGAAGAGCATTTGTCTGTTCTATTCAATTGTATGTACCGAAACCAGTCTTACCTTGTTCTCATTATTCGGACTTCCGGAATGTACATTTATGTTAAAATCTATTAGACTAAGTGTGATATTTCTTTAAATAAATGATAAAACAAACACATTATTGCAGTTTTCCTTGTATTTTCAGTGTAAAAATTACATGTTATATATCCGTTATGAGGTTTAAACAAACATTCATGAACATAAAAAACATACCGACAACGATACATCACGTACACAAGTAACACTATTTCGGGTGGTACACAAATTCGGATAGATATTTTGTTTTTTACCGTTACCTCGATGCCTCGAAGCCACCGATAGCTCGAACATATCCCTATGGTCCCGCTGACTTCGAATTATCGAGGTTCGACTGTATTATTAGAATATCGCCAAAACTCAATTATGACTGTTAAGATACTGAAAAGTTGAAAGGTACACCATACTTCCGTCTAAAGGTACTTAAAATACAAAATATATATTTCTCTAAGTAAGAATACAAATATCCTACTTTCTCTATTAAATTAATTTTATCTTAATAATACATAGACATGGAACTTTAAATTATTATCTTTATAATACGACTATATATACTTAGATAGTAACCAACTCAAGCCATATCATACGATGATTTCTCTATACATATCAATGTTATGGGATACATGACCAAATAGTTGCTTTCAGTAGATCATAATACTGTTCATTATATATATCATAGTCTGTTCATTATATATACCATATTCTGTTTGTTATATCATCTTGTATAGTCCGTGTTTGGGTTGATATGTAATTACCTATTTTGTTTTCCTGTATAGTCCCGAAGGTGTGACTGTCTTCAGTTCCTCAATCCAGAATTCTTCTATTGTCCTTCTGTACATAGTGCTTTTGTCATTTACTTTCTCTATTTTACAGACACGCAAGTCATCTAAAGTGGTTAGCAACTCTTTTTTCTCTTGCAGCCTTGATATCCCACATGTGCTCTCGAATCCGTATCCGTAGCGATCGTTCCGTCTCCCCCACATACTTCCCATGATTGCATTTAAGTTTTTAGTGTCACATATTCCACCTTTTAAACATTGAATGTTGTGCCGCTTGTCGATTGAAACTTATCGGTCTGTTGATAATGTTTGCAAATAGCGCATTTGTCTTTCCCACGTAATTCAAATTCTTATCCTTTGCCCCCAATACTTTATTTAATTGTCCATGTATAAGGATATCGCCTAAGATTCGTCCCCTTCTATATGAAACCAGAGGTGGTTCTTCAAATATCTGTTTCATTCTCTCGGATTTGTAAAGTAAATGCATGCGTGATCTCGAAATCTCAGAAATATCAGGGAGGTGGCTTGAATAGGTAAAAATTGTTTTCTTTTGTTTTATTTAATGCTGTATGCCTGCTGATCCTGTCTACTGTTTCATCACCAATTGTGACTTTTACTTTTTCCTTTCTTACTTACATTCTTTTTTCTCACTTGTCTTGTCTTGTCTCTTCTGTTTTATTTTATACTATCGGCTTGATTTAGTTTCCCCTGAATCATTAGGCTGAATATAAATATATGTTTTGGAGAAATCATATTGGCAAACATATACACAATGATTACGAACAACATTTACCTAAAATAAGTACATAGTGCAGAGTATTCATGCACAAACAGTTTAAAACAACAACATTTATTGTAATCTAATGTCAATCATATTAGGACATTTGCTAAAAATAGTAAATCACAGAATAAAACTGTTTCCCTTTACTTCCATCTTCAATGAACTAAACATAAGCACAATATATTATAATAATATATAATAAAATCAACCTTGGTAATTCAAAAATGAGATATATGTTCCTATAGACACCACAGCGTCCAAACGCAATGGCATCGTAGGTCCGCACTGTACTGCAAACTAGGACTTGATAATACAATGAAAGAGACAAAAAACAACAGAAAGTGTGGTGAAGAGAGGGTTGCCGACTTGGAACGGTCAGTAGGCAATAAGGCCTACTGGTTAGCTTGAATCGATTTTATATGCGCACAATCCTCGCTATTATCCTGTCTTCAGCGCCCAAATAGACAAGACAGTGTAAACAAAACTACATCCCATCAAAAGGTATTCTCTATCAATAAAGTCCACATCCAGAGAAACTAAAGAAACACGTACAAAATAATAGACATCACAGGATGTATCCAGAATCGTACTGAACAACAATAGTAGTTGCAGCTAAAGAGAAAACCAATCTAGGGTACGACCAGAAAACCCGAGGGACGAAAGCTCAACTTCACTAACAACTGCCTCCTATTTGCAGTTTAACAGTCAATATAGTATATTTTGAGGTGAATATAAAAAATTTACGGAATATGCAAATTCGACAAAACTGCTGCAAAAGTTCAGCAATCGCAGAGCCAAATGCAACGAGGGCCTGCTGGAAAAGTACAACACCAACCTTAAAACACTTCTGCGACTAAGCATATCACAACCCTCATTTTATGGAGATGTGGTCTATAAACTTCGAAAGTTAAAGGGATCTGACGGGTTTCCTGACCGTTTTACAAATTTAATCAGGAAGTTCATCAGAAAAGGATATAACCCTTTGGTTTTACAGCGCAATGTATGTTTAGTGATTGACCCCTCTACAGTCAGTCATTACGCTTCACTTTTCACTTGTGCGATGACTGGACTACCTCTTGGGACTCTACGATTGTACCTACTGAAACCCCAACTAAGGGAGGTGGGTGCATGAGCTTTCGTCCCTCGGGTATTATGGTCGTACCCGAGATTGGTTTTCTCTTTAGCTGCAACTACTATGGCTGTTCAGTACGATTCTGGATACATCCTGAGATGTTTATTATTTTGTATGTGTTTCTTTAATTAGTTTCTCTGAATGTGGTATTTATTGTTAGAGAATTCCTTTTGATGGGATGTAATTTTTTGTTTACACTCTGTAGTCTATTTGGACGCTGAGGAGAGGATAATAGCGAGGATTGTGCGCATATACTAACCAGTAGGCCTCAGTGGCCCTGTCTTCACCACCGTTTCTGTTGTTTTTTGTCTCTTTCATTGTATTATCAAGTCCTTGTTTGCAGTACAGTGCGGACTTACGATGCCATTGCGTTCGGACGCTGTGACCCTATATCTCATTTGTGACTGTTACTTAAAAGCATATGGCCAATGATCTGAATGAAACCATGTTCTTTTGCATTAACAACAAATATAGATTAACCTTTATTTATTTATTTTTTAAAAAATCATCATATGTTTTATTTACCTATATTTTCTCACTTCCTTAATTGCAGATTTTCTTGTATAATAAACGTGAGTTCTCATGCTTGAGCTGGTTTCCATCGGTGGATATCCAATAGGTCATAGTTCATATCAAACTAATGACGCAGTTATTACTCCAAGCAGGATGTCATCCGTTCACAGGAAACGCACTACGCACAATGAACAGGACCACGAATGCATCCTTATTGACCGCCATTGTTCGCGGCTGCGCAGTGATCAATGACACCTCCGTGCCGTTATATTTGGATATAATCGAGTCTGATGACTATAAACACAAGGATACCGATAAAGGCGCCGTATTGTACATAGTTGTAGTTCTAATATTCTACTCGGCGGGAATCGTTATTATGATTATAAAGTATCTAAGAAGGGAACAGAGAGAAATGGAGGAAGAGAAGGCTCTCGATGACTTCTTTCGAAGCATGCCTGCGTACAAGAAGGACCGGGAGCAGAACAATGTTAATCGTGTTGCGATACAAGCATTTCATGCGCTTACTACGTCATTTTCTCACGATGACGTAGACGAAGAGGATGCCTTTACAGACGAAGAAGAGGCTCGTTTTTTTACTGAAACAATTCACGAGGTTGATGACGATGCGCATGAAACCACCCGTAACTTATATATTGCTAGTGATAAGCTAGCTATGATAAAACATCCGATTGTAGAGGAAGTCATACAAACTGAAACCACTGCAGTAATGGAAAGTGTTTGTTGAAAAATACACCATGGCGATATTATACCTGTCATCTGAACATGAATTAGGTGCGATTAAATTGTGAGCATTAAACATTTCCGTAGCCAGTAAGTACGAAGAATATATGAAACATGTGTATACTACAATAACATGGAAATAACTTATTTTCTTCAAGTATAACATGTTGTGGGAACACTGCTACCATTGTGTGGTGTAGAACAACAATAAACAACGGCTAAGAAACGTCAATTTTCATTTGTCGATTGTAAAACAACTATATACACCTGAGTCAAACAAAACATGTTTAAGCCCACATACATTGTTTCAAGGAGAATTGAATTGGATTTTATAGTCGCACCAACACCTAAGGTCATATGGCGACTTTCCAGCTTCTACTGGTGGGGGAAGACCCCAGGTGCCCTTCCGGGCAATTTTCGTGCACGGGCGGTTTCAAGGAGAACCGACTTGTGTAGTCACATCTACTTTAGCAACTGCTTTGTTATCGATGTTTTAGATATATTGCAGAGAGTACATCCATCACTGGAATGGGAATTAAATTTATTTTTAACAATATTTTACTTTTTAACAAGTCATACTAAACCCAGTTTCGGAAAAGTGAGAAATGGGGATTATATAGATATAAAAATCGAACAGGAAAAGTATCGTTCAAGGACGGCAGTCAACCACAAACACACAGAAACAAAGAACAAATTTAAAGATGAATAAAAGGCCAAATAAGACATCAAGTTTAACAAAGTATGAAAGTGATCATGACCAAGGATCTTACGAAGTTTATAAATCACGTCACCATAGAAGTCAGGTTATGATAGGCCTTGTCCCAAAGAGTTCTTAAATTACTTTTATATTTGGAAAGAAAATCTGGGTTACGATAAAACAATTTTGCAAAGGTTTTAAAACGTTTATGGTAACCGTAGCCCTGATGGAGTAGCTTCTTAGTTATACAAAGATTACGAATATTAAAGTCCTCAGCTCGAGTACAAGCTGTAGAAAAATGAATGAGTTGAGACACATACACTGACTGAACGACTTTAAAAACGCAACAGGGAAATTAACTAAGATTACTGACATATTTCAATAGAAATTAAGTTTTAATTTCATCTGTTCTATTTAACAATATCTACAGTTGATTTGCTGAAAATTTCGTTCAAATTGATCAACAATAAACTTGTTAAATTCAGAGCATAACAGTAGGACCCTCAAATCAAAAGTCACAAAACCCGGTATATACCAATATGCATAGGATTTGTCAGGCGTGCATTGCCGTTTATGATGGATATTATGACTTTTGCTTTTGGGGGTAGTACTGTTATATTTTGAATTCAACAAATTTAATGTTGATCAATTTGGATGAAATTTTCAGCAATTCAATTGTAGATATAGTTAAATATAATAGATGAAATTAAAATTTAATTTCTATTGAAATATGTCAGTTATCTTAGTTTATTTCCCTGTTCCGTTTTTAAAGTCGTTCAGTGTAGGCCCTATAAGAAGTTGTTCGGGGAACATCCCCATCTAAATGGGGATAATAAACAATATCAAAATTGAAATCATCTCTCTTGTCAATTACTTTGCTAATTATTTCACCATTTTCAATGGAGAGATTTAAATCGAGAACAGAAGCGTTAGTATAGGACATATTAGCTTTGTTAAGTTGAAATCACTCCGGTCTCAGTTCATATTTTCAAAAATATGTGTCAGTCCGTACATCACAAATAGTCTCCCAAAGAATTGTGACAACTGTATTGAAACTTCACACTTATCTGGAAATTCTGGTCTGCGATCATACCGACAGAATTGAGTTAGCTATATTGTTTGAAGCATTTCTGTAAAATATATTTCTTTAATAGCATGCATTGAAAATGCCCTGTCATAAGCAACTTAGAACCTGGTTTCACTTTCGGATGATTAAGTATCCATACACGTTGCTTGTTTGCTTAAATACTTGTCAAACTTGTTGAATGAGATTTGTGTAAGATACATTTCTTTTTCCACTTTTGTATTTACTTTTAGAAGGTAATCATTGATGTTCTTTTGTCGATTTTCAATATATATATATATATAATTCAATTGACAACTACAACTCCTGTTATCCTGATATTTATTTAGTTCTATTTATTTTTAATATGAAAATGTCAAGCAAACTTCTGCTCAAACAAGTATCTGGAACAATAGTGCCGACACATTATGTATATGTTGTGTCACCATAATTTTATCTTGCTGTACATATTGCTGTACCGCTTTCTGCTTATATTTTTATAATAAAATGACGAATATTATATTATACTTACGACATAGTATCATTGTCTTTAAATAACATTATGTGTGAATGTGTGCAAATCACGTGATCTCTTAAAGAAACAAGAATATTTTGAAGTTTGTAATAAAGAAAGTCATTTCCATTTCTGTTTATTATGTTGTACGGTGTTTGTGAAATCTAAAAGTTCTCCTGAGCTGTGTAAACGGATTGTATATGGAGATGAATATATTTAATTCTGCTCAATAAATTATGAACTCTTGTTATAAATAATATGTTTGCGGCGTTTGCGAAATCTCTAAGTTCTTCTGCTGTGAAAAACTGATTGCATGTGGAGATGTACAGGTTGAATTCTGGTGAATAAATCATTAACTTTTGTAATAAATAAATAACGCTTCTGATAATAATAAGCGGGTTCGAAATAAAAGCGGCATTAATATAATGACAAGTAAATTAAATATGAGTAAGAATAAGGTTCCATGTTTCTACCTTTTGACATGTGCCTTAGAACATGACAAACGTGCTACACAAACAGTAAGACATGACCAAACTGCGGTTACATCATGGGTATTCAACTGAAGTTCTTTGAGAGTCATGACTCCAAGTTTACCTGGTTATCAACCTTTCTGAGAAGCAGGGGTCATGTATGTGTGCATTAATTTATTTCAGTGATAAATACATATTTTACAAAATATTACATATATATGACATATAGGTAAAATAAATGTATATATGTAAAGCATATAGGCAACATTGACCAACATTGGATATACCCAGCCTAACTTGGCTTAGTAGTCACCATCTTATAATTGCATTGTATAGATAAAGCATCTTTAACTTAGTTTGTCTACCACATACTTTAAATAAACAATGACATAAATACCCGTTGTTGAGTGAAGACAAGTTTTAACCCAGTAAATGAAAACACTTCACTGACAGTCGAACTACAAGACACGCAGTCCCAGTAAATGAAAACACTTTACTGACGGTCCGTATTACCAGTGTGCTTGCATTCTTCACCAAAAAACGTTTCTAAGTAAAATGGCCAATATGCTTTCTTTATTGTAAGTCGTCATAAGTACATAAGTTTACAAACATGATATATTTACAACTTGACATATACATTTACATGTGATAATATAACCACATTTCGTTGTAAGTTTGAACCATTTTAACAATAATTTCCAACATAATAATATGAGGATCATGTTGTCATACCCGGAGTTCTGTTAACTCAGTGAGACACATATTTAAATAATGTGAAAACAAATACAATATAGTGTTGTGTACGAGTGCTTATATTTCACCTATAAATAATGTGATTGATACTCACGAACTATTTCTATTTCTTAAAGCATTTTAGATAAAGTGTCCAGTACATTTAATAAGTTCACATTCTGTGAACAAAAGTTTCACCTTTTCGTTATTAGATAACATTCTATCAGGAAAGAATTTATCAAATTTATTGTTTTGCATGTGCCTATGACATTCATATTTGCTACAATGTAGCAAAACATGTTTTTCACTCCCCACCGCATTTATTAAACACTGCTTACAGGGACGATGTTCCCTCGGGATACAACGGTGTCCAAGCTCAATTTCAGTTGGCAAACAACCTGCTCTGAGTTGAGCAATCACTGATCTTATCGATTTATTTAAGTTCATGGAAACATATTTTTCGGGCCAAAAATCCCTCTCAAGTATTCTGTACATATCAAGCTTTGTTCGAGATTGCATATCATTTTGCCGCTTAATCTTCTAATTCGCCATTAATTTATGCGTTGCGTTTTTAATAAATAAGGCGTGGCGCAGTGCAGTCGGTAGCGCGGAGGATTTGTAACCGGAGGCCTCGGGTTCATTCCTCCGTGGTGCCACTGAGTTTCGTCGGTGTGTTCTTGGGCAAGACACTTTCCCTTAGCCTCGTCCGTCGGATGGGGACATAAACCGGGCGGTCCTCCGAGCACGTTAAAGAACCATAGGAATCTATTCGATAATAAGAGTAGAACAAACAACCTGGGGCGACTCTAAATAACATATACTGTGTTGATGAACCATTAAACAACATTTAATTCAATTCAATTTAATAAATAGCTCCTTTTTGAAACCACCTAGATCTAGATTAACAAAGGCGTCAGTTAAATTGATTTGCTTAAAAATGTTGCGAACATCACTACACCAATTACGTTTACAAATACGATAGTCCCATAAAAAGAATTTCATAGTAATCCGTTGATTGTTCATTGTAACCCGTCGTCCTCAAAGTCGTAAAATGTTCAAATGTCGCCTTACAGTTGGTGGCATATAACCCATATCGCCATGTATAGCAACGTGTGATGTATTTTTACGAAATATAGGACATAGGCACTTGTCAACAATGGAACAAATTGATGTTATCAAACCATATCATGATTGGTATCAAATCAAAGGTCTTTGACAGTACTTTATATTGAGATGGTTTGCAATCCTTCCATCTGAACCTAGGTATATTACACTCTCTTTTCGTTGGTGTAAATCTTGTATTGTCAACTAACTCCAACCACTTCTTTCCAACCCCTTCTCCCCCTCCCCACCTCCCCAATAGCTTTGCATACGGCAATTTTAAAGTGTTTATCAAAAAATAAAATTAGTGTCTCGATAGTTGTATCCAATATCAGTTTGACTTTAAATCTGCTTGCATATTAATAAATAGAATTTTGAGTTTCCAATATTGACTTATTTTACCATAGTTTTAAAGACATTAATGGTGCAATATAATCAACAGTTAATAATATGGAAAAAAAAATGCTTTAATTTATTCTCATAATTAATATTATTTATTGAAAAAAATGCAAGTTATGAAGAAAAACTAACGGTTCGCAGTGAATTTTTAAACAATCAATTAACGAAAAAACGTTCATAAGTCAAAATCTATAATAATTGTAATATTTCAATAAAACTGACTTAATCATATACTAAACCAAACAGCTAACGCAAAAGTAGACACTACCTTTAATATCTCAATAATAACAATCAATAAATCAAAACAAATTTCATTCTGAACGAAACAAATATCTTGTCAATAACGACTTCAAATTTAAAAAACTCATTCAAATCACCAACGGTACCAGTCGGCATATAATAAGTTCATACATTAAAGATTTTGTCTACTGGTGCGTTAGCTGTTTGGTTCAGTATACATTCATGTTTGACACTTTACAAACAGAAAAATGTTACGATTGTGTGCGGTGTTCTGTAAAATGGTGGCGTTTGTGAACATTGTATTTGTTTCGGAATTGATTTTGTTTAATTACTCTCACCATGATAATTTTATAGACCCTTCTTAATATTGCCTCATGAATATTCATAACAGTTTCCAGAACGAGGCTGAGTTGGCAAACATCTCCGTAACAGAAGCCAGCGTCCTTAGAGATAATGGCTACTTCATACAGTGACACAGATATTTCTCTAATTCCAAATATTTCTTTTGCAGTTGTTGAAAATTACATCAAAGATACCAAAAAGTCATCACACACAAAATTATTGCATACTGTCAAACATGTTTGACATTTACATGTTTGACATTTAGAGATTAAAAAACGATTTCTGTTTACAGAGGGACAACTTATATGTATTTATCTGTCCGGTTTTATAAAAGAATATTAGTCAATGTGTTCTCTGTTCGGGTTAGAAGTCGGTAATTTTAATTTTGAGTTCAAACTTAGTGTTCTATATTGTGGTATTGAAAGGGACAGAAGTAGAAAGACGAACAGGAAATGTAGCATTCGAGAAACAAAACTATGCTTTAAGCACAAACATGAACAATCTGTGTAAAATGGGTATACACGTATATGAAAACCAAGTCACCTTCAAGGCTGTTAAGTCACATGTAAACCTACATACACACAAAAGAGGGTATAGACTTGGAACAGGAGCCTTCACAGAACACAGTCAACTAAGAGCACGTATTAACACAAACAACACTTACAATGTTGATGAGAAGCAAGGCATGTGACATCACAAACACACGCGAAATGACAATAGGGCTACCGCCTTGGGACGGTCAGTTGCACAAAAGCCGCTGGGTGTGTAAACTAGGTTCTAGGGTGCACCAAACCTGACTCTCAAAGGATCACCTTTATCAGTATTTATTAACATGCACACTAGCGTTCGTTTAGTGCAGTGTGGCGGCTGTAAAAAGTCTCCCCGTGCTACGAATCAGTAGTGTTATTTTTTACTGGTCCTTTGGGACCAATGAGCCCAATATAGGTGGCTTTAAAGTAGAATACCCTTAAGCCGGTGCTAGGGGGCGTGATAAGTGTTGCTTCTTTCATTATTTCTCATGAACAGACTCAATAAAACCGAGTCTGCTGCTTTATTCTCTTAATTGTGTTTGTTGCTCTCAAAGGATCACCTTTATCAGTATTTATTAACATGCACACTAGCGTTCGTTTAGTGCAGTGTGGCGGCTGTAAAAAGTCTCCCCGTGCTACGAATCAGTAGTGTTATTTTTTACTGATCCTTTGGGACCAATGAGCCCAATATAGGTGGCTTTGAAGTAGAATACCGCTTAAGCCGGTGCTAGGGGGCGTGAGAAGTGTTGCTTCTTTCATTACTTCTCATGAACAGACTCAATAAAACCGAGTCTGCTGCTTTATTCTCTTAATTGTGTCTGTTGCTCTCAAAGGATCACCTTTATCAGTATTTATTACATACCAATAAAACGGGACAGTGTAAATAAGAAAATCCCACCAAGCTATATTTTTAACAAACAAGGCCGCATTAATAGGAAATATAAGTATAGCACACTATATAATCATCAATATATGAATATATAAAAAACACACTAGAAAGCCACAATGCAAATACTCAATGACAAGACAGAAGCCAAAGCAACAAGACAACCAGTAATTAAGTGTACGACATGACAAGATCTGTATGTTTTTCTGCATGTTTTGGGTTGACCTTGAATCCTTGACTGCTACATTTTCTATTCCGTTTATATCTACTTTTCAGACAAACATCAAACGCCACCGTCCTTTGAGAATTTAGGTAAACGCCATGCTATGGTCCATAATATGTCCGGTCAGCGTACAAACAAAGAGGAAAGCATAGTGACGAATGTAAATGGGTCAACCGCTAAACGCGTTGCAAAATGATAAACATTTTAACAAGTTTAATAATGACTGTTCGTAAATCACGTCACTATAGAAGTCAGGTTTTGATAGTCCGTGTCACTATAGAGTTCTGGTTGTGATACTCCTTGTCATTGAAGAGTTCTTAAGTTACGTTTATATTTAGAAAGTAGATCAGGGTTACGATAATTTTGCAAAGGTTTTTCGAAGTTTATTGAAACGGTAGCCCTGACGGAGTAGCTTTTAAGCTATACAAAGATGTCTTCACTTCAACTACAAGCTCTGAAAAAGTATAAGGTGAGAAAATAGACTCCATAAGAAGTAGCACAGGGAACACCCCCATCTAAGTGGGAATAATTAACAATATCAAAATTAAAATAATCTCCCTTTGTCTTAGATTTTACTAATTATTTCTCCATTTTCAATAGAGAGATGTAAATCGAGAAAAGAAGCAATATTATTTTCGTCTTTGAACATAGAAAATGATCTCTGACATAAACAATTAAGCAGCCGCCATCTTTCCTAAATAATTTGTCTAATCGCCGTTCATTGTCCGCAAACGTATCATGCGTATCGTTCACAAAGGTTTCACACAGCATATCTGTACAAGTAGTCACATTGTTAGCAGAGATGTCAAAACTAGAAGTAATACAATTTACAGAACAGTTATCAAGGTCTTTGTTTGGATCAAAACTGGTCAAAATACATTGTCTCACGCCCATGGATGTCACGGAACACCCCCACGATTTACGGTTCTTCATCCGGGGTCGTGTCTAGGACGATGGCATAGGGCTCAGTCTCAGTAACAGTATACTTTAACAAAAATAGACTAACAGTTCATTCCTTACACCGTATATGTATAAAAGAATAGGGAAGTGTCGATTCTTACGGATGGCGGTAGGTGTACAATACTGGTAAAGCGGGTTGTCTGCCTCCACCACAGAAAAATCGACGGTCGTATATAAAGAAATATAAAAATATTGGACAGGGAAAATAGCATTCAAAGAGGACAGTCAACCACAAAACCCAGAAACAAACACGCAAACAGAAAACAAGAATGCAAAAGTAAAACTAAATGCAAACGACATCACAAACACAAAAGGGTTGACAATAGGGCTACCGCCTTGGAACGGTCAGTGGCAAAGTAGGCCACTGGGGATTTAAACCGGTTTTAGCGCTTGTCTTTTGCAGAGTGACGGCTGTAAAAAATCTTCATTTGCTACGTATCAGTAGTGTTATTTTTACTGGGTCTTAGGGACCAACGAGAAAGATATAGGTGGCTTTGAAGTAGAATATAGCTTAAGCCGGTGTTAGATGGCGTGAGAGGTAGCTTCTTACATTACCCCTCATGAACAGACTCAATAAAACCGAGTCGGCTACTTTAATCTCTTGGTTGTGTTTGTTGCTTACAAACGATCTCCCTTAACAGTATTTATAAGTATCGTTTTTGAGATAGTGGTGCCCGTTTTTGATACACATATCTTCTACGGACTTTTTTGTTCCATGTATGATATCGTTCACAGCGTTGTCTTTCTTCTTTGTAGAATAGAGAACACTATACCGTTTGCCTTGATGTTCATGTTTTGAATTGTATTTATTGTCTGAGTCCATCAGTAATATCTTCACATGAGTCAGCATCATATACGTTGTTTGATCCGATGTGCAGGATAATGACATCTGTGTTTTATTTAATCCGGATCATAAAACTGCCATTGTTATAAGCGTGTTTTCAATCGTTCTCTTTCTTCCTTCAGAATTACTCCCGATGTTTAATTTGAGTTTGGGATCAGAGATTTCAGCTGAACTCAAACTCTTTGTCATTGAAGCACCGTCTATGAACGCTGTGTGAGTATATGCTTTGTTTCTCGGATTGATCCTATTAGGCCGATACTACTTACCAAATTTGAAAATACTTATTTTCTCTGTTAGACCCTTTTCGTTTGAAATTATTTCTGTGACAAATAAACTTATATCTTTACAATGTATTTTCTAACATTACATACGCCACAACCCTCTCCCCCATCCCCACGCCCAACCGCCCCCACCCATGCATACAATGACAGACTTCGTGTGGATGATCTGCCTTTATCACTGATCATGGACCATCACTCATTACGTGGTTCGTGTTTTAACTTTCATACCCCATCCAACCCCTTCTCCAAGAGGCGAAAACGGGGATGGCTGGGGTATGAAATATAACCTTAATTTCGGCTAAAAAAGTTTCAATATTGTAAAATTAAAACATTTAATAGGTAATTTTAAACAGATATTCGCAGTTTTTTCAGTAAAATGTGTTTCATTGTCGAAATATTCATTATACAATCATGCTAGTATAAGATTTCCCATCGCTTAATGGAATTAAGGCGGACTACGTACCAGATATCATAGCCTAAAACGTGCTGAGAAATGACATTGAAAACCAACACCAACCAAACAAACAAACAACGAACCCGTATTAAAAATATTGATTATGGTTACAGTAATGCCATTCTGCTGTAGACATATTGATCGAGGACTAATTTGTTTGTTTACAGACACTTAGAACCTGAGCTATTTGTATATTACTGATACATTTTCCTAAATAATTCATGTTCACCGAGGGCTTAACAAAATGTTCGTCCGCTCTACGCATTGATTCTATTGATCTGTTAAAAGATACACACAGAATATTTTTCAACACGGATTTCTAAATTGTTTAGATCGATCGGTATTTGTTATTATTTCACCTCTAATAATAATTTTTGTATGTTTAGCAGTGAAGCAATGAAATAAAAGTGGTATTTCATACGTGTGAAATATAGAATTTTATTGTTGTTTTTCCCCAAAAGTTGCTATAAAAGTATATCATTGGATTGGAAATAACTTAACTAAGAAAATGAGCCGGAGATTATTGAAATCGGTGAAGTAGTTTAGAAGTTACCGGAAATTAAAAACTAGCAATTTCATCATACTAAGCCAATGATGTCGTAAACTTTTTATTTATATTTTCTGCATACTGCAGTACACTTTGATCATAAAGCATAAAATAAAAATAAAATTTGTGGTTTTGGAGTAAACTAACAGATTTTATTTCATCTCAAAGTGCTTCGCATTCGTGAAAATATAAAGTTTTCACACTTCTCGATGAAATAAAATCTGTTATTCACCCCAAAACAAGAAATATCCTCTATGTATATAGTAATCCCATTTGCATGAACATGCTTATATGCGTAATTATGGCTAAATCTTCGGGATGGTTACAATTTTGTACTATTGATTTTATTAATATTGAGTTCTGCTCAACCCGGGGCTAGAGGGCGTGAGCGGTAGCTAGCATATTTCACTACCGCTCATGAACAGTCTCAATCAAACCGAGACTGCAATATTTCGTATGTGTCGTTTTCGGCCGTTTCCAAAGTCCATTATCATACTCTTTTTTAAACAGTCGAACCTTTAAATGCCGTGGTTTTAATTACATTAGTATGACCCCTTATTATTGTAACGAACTTCATGCTTGGTGATTAACCCCTCTACAGTCAGTCACCGCGCATCACTTTTCTCTTGTGCGATGACCGCACAACCCCATGCGACTCTATGATTGCACCTTCTGAATACCCTGAAATGGAGGTTGGTGCACGAACTTTCGTACCACAGGTTTTCTGGTCCTACCCTAGATAGTTTTTTTTATACATTATACAACAACATGATATATACGTGTATCGTTTGCTAAATTCTCCGGATGTGAACTTTATGGTTAGAGATTTCCTTTTGGATGGACTTCAGGTTACACTGTCTTGTCAATTTGGGCACTAAATATGGATATAAAATCGAACAGGAAGACCCTATAGACCGTATTTCATTATATATTTCATTTGCTCTTTGTTTGTGTTGCAGTGTGAAACCAGGGTGTCATTGCGTTTGGTGCTGTGCTTTCTATAGGACCATTTTTCTCATTCTTATATACCAGTGGGTGAGATTGTACTAAGCATTGCCATTATGTGTAGACATATAATTCCAACTCTCAACAAAACCAAACGCTAAAGATAGATATTGGACCTGATTTCATTGTTTCGCTTGTTCCTGAAACATAAACCCCAGTTTCAAGTGTTTTTTTTTATTTCTGTAGATGCTCTTTACAAGATAAATATCATGTTATATAAATAAAATGGCTGAGAAAATCGGCAACAGCTTAAAGAAATATAAAAAGATCGGACAGGGAAAGTAGCATTCAAGGAGGACAGTCAACCACAAAACACAGAAACAAACACGCAAACAGACGAACAAGCAGGAGGTAAAAGTAATAATAAATGCAAACGACATCACAAACACAAAAGGGTTGACAATAGGGCTACCGACTTGGAACGGTCAGTGGCATCAAAGGCCACTGGGGCTTTAAACCGGTTCTAGGGTGCACCAAACCTCACACTTACCCTACTGTCATCCCATTAAAACACCCATTAAAACAGGACAGTGTAAATAAAGAAATCCCCGCCATGATCTAATCTCTAATAAACAAGGCAGCATCAATAGGCAATATAAGTAAAACACAAATATGCTCGTGTAAATATAATACAAAAAAAAACAATAGCCTAGAAAGCCACAATGAAGGTACTCATTGACTTGGCAGAAGCCAGAGCAAGAAGAGAATAAACTATTAAGGGCACGACAAGAAAGATCATAAACAAACATCAAACGCCAACGTCCCAATGGGCTTTAGGTAGGCGTCATCATAGGGTCCACAGCCTGTCCGGTCATCGTACAATTAAAGATGAAAGCATAGTGGCGAACTGTAAAAGGGTCCGCCACCAAGCATGCAGTACGTTGCAAAATGATAGGGTCAGTACCTCTTTTGATAAACTTTTTAACAAAAAATTTCTACTGTTCTGCTGTTCATTTAAGACTGACGTTCTCTGAGGTATCTACAGATATAGAGAAGAAAACAGATCTTGTTTCCTTTCCAGTAAATGTAATGGCGATAGCTATATATAAATACATATTACTTTTCTGTAAATAAAAACACGTCTTTTTCGAAATTGATAGAAATTGAACATTTCTTGTTATCAATCCGTTATTTCGTATTAAAATGGTTTGAATACTTGTTTGTTTTTGCAATGTCTGCTGCATCATTTATATTTAATTCGGATTAGGTATATTTGTCTTGATAATAATTGTACTAAAGGTAATATTATATCCCGATCAATAATAAAACAGAAATGCATATCTGATTATAAACATTGCTGCTTCAGAGCAAAACAATAATTACATGTTCAAATGACTGACTGCATATGCCTCGCTTCCCATTCGACATATTTCCCAACGCTACCTTGCCATTGATTAATTAAAAGTAGATATATAAAATATAGATATAAAAATCGAACAGGAAAAATAGCATTCAATGACGACAGTCAACCACAAACACACACAGAAACAAAGAACAACTTTAAAGATGAATAAAAGGCCAAATAAGACACCACAAACACAAAAGGGTTGACAAAAGGGCTATCGCCTTCGAACGGTCAGTGGCAAAAAAGCCCGCTGGGTGTTTTAACCAGGTTCTAGGGTGCACCATACTTCATAATAACCGTACTGTCATCCAAATAAAACGGGACTGTAAAAAAAAAGAAATCTCCGCCATGAAATATTCTCTAACCAACAAGGCAGCATTAATGGGCAATATAAGCAAAACACAAGGATGCTCGTGTACAGAAGCAATAGCCTAGAAAGCCACAAAAAGGTACTCAGTAACTTGGCAGAAGCCAGAGCAGAAAGAGAACAAACCATTGACGGCACGACAAGACAAAATTACAGATAAAGTTTGAAGTCATCATAGGGTCCACAGCCTGTACGGTCATCTCACAATTAAAGAGGAAAGAATAGTGGCGAACTGTAAATGGATCCACCACCAAGCATGCAGTGCGTTACAAAATGATAGGGTCATAACCTCTTTTGATAAACATTTTTAACAAGTTTACCAAATATAGTATGAAAGAGATCATGACCAAGGATCTTACGAAGTTTGTAAATCACGTCACCATAGAAGTCAGACCTTATAAGAAGTTGCTCGGGGGAACATCCCCATCTAAATTGGGATAATTAACAATATCAAAATTAAAATCATCTCTCTTGTGATATATTTTGCTAATCATTTCAACATTTTCATTGGAGAGATGTAAATCGAGAAAAGAAGCGTTATTATCAGAAATATTCGCTTTGTTAAGTTCAAGTTCTTAAGTATATATATATTATTAACCATAGTAGAAAAGAAAGGGTTGTCAATGTTCAATACGTCATCCAGATACCGAGAGGTGTCATTAAAGGCTTCAATAATATCTGCCTGAGTATCTGGTGAAAGACTCAACATGAAATCTCTTTCAGAGCAATATAAAAACAAATCTGCGACAAGGGATGCACAGTTCGTACCCATAGGGATACCAACAATGTGTCTATAAACGGTAGTCCCATACCTCTCGAAAATATTATATAATAGGACGATGAGTGCTTCACAAACTTCTTGGCAAGTCCACATAGTGTAATTGTCTAACATGCCATCAGTAAGAACGATTTAATATTATTACAGGCCAAAAATGTAGTTCTTTTTCTAGCGAATGTTTTTGAATAAGAGCAATAAGCTTGTCTTTGAGAAGGTGATGTGGTAAGATTGTATATAATTTAGAGAAGTCATAAGTGCTTATAGATGAAACTTGGCGTTTATTGCAAACGTTATCAAGAACGTCTCCCGAATTTGTAATAGACCAAAACAAATTAATCCCAGTGTTTTAGCACAGTATTGTTTAACGTGATCTTTAACGGCAGTAAGACGAAGTTAAAAGTTTGGAGATGTTTGTGGTGGTGCAGACACTGGAATTCGAAATAAAGCGGGCCTTATACGGATTTTATGTAATTTAAGAATCCAGTGCATAGTCGGCAGTTTGTTCTGCTTTAAAAGTCGAACAGGAAATGTAGCATTCAAGGACCACAGTCAACCAAGAGCACAACAAGACGAAATTCAATACAAGTATTCTTAAAAAAAAAAAAAGATATAAAAATCGGACAAGCAAATAAGCATTCAATGACAACAGTCAACCACAAAACACAAAAACAAACACGCAAACAGACAAACGAGAAGGCAAAAGTAATAAAAAATGCAAACGACATCACAGACACAAAAGGGTTGACAATAGGGCGTCCGCCTTGCAACGGTCAGTGGCCAAAAAGTCCACTGGGGGTTTAAACCAGGTTCTAGGGAGCACCAAACTTCACACTTACCCTATTGTCATCCCAATTAAATTAACACCCTTTTCTCATGCCGTTGTAAGTATAATCGTGACTTACAAGTATCTATACCAATACTCTCCACTCCCCCAAAAAACGATATGCTGAAAAGTGATGCATGCACCTTAACAAATAATACGTCTCTACCTTGTGTTGGAAGAGAAATAAGATAAAATCAATATTTACAGAGCCTTTTCACATCAATTATTAAGCTTCGCGTGTGACTGAAATGTTGTTTCTCACATTTGTTGTTATTTATTTCTGAAGCCAAAATGTAACTGATAAAATATGACATAGTAAGAATGTTAGTAACCATAGTTAAAGTCACCATTGCATTTGTGATGCAGGTCAGTATGCTGTTTATTACAATTGCTTACAGGACTGGGGATACAGTGTTATTTTTATCACATTTTATTTGTTTTGCCTACCCAGGTCCCCAATAAATATGGAAGAGCCCCTTACGGCTGTACCATGGTAATAATCAGTAATAAATACTGAAATGGTGGATCTCTTGAATATAGATATAAAAATTGAACAGGAAAAGCAGCATTCAAGGACGACAGTCAACCACAAACACACACAGAAGCAAAGAACAAATTTAAATATCAATAAAAGGCCAAATAAGACATCACAAACACAAAAGGTTTGACAATAGGGCTACCGCCTTGGAACGGTCAGTGGCAAAAAATGCCGCTGGTGGTTTAAACCAGGTTCTAGGGTAAGCAACAAACTCAAACAATAGATATAAAGTAACAGATTCAGTTGTGTTAAGTCTGTTCACCTCTCACGCTTCCTAGCACCGGTTTAAGCGATATTCTACTTTAAAGCGACATAGATTGGGCTTGATGATCTCAAAGGACCAGTAAGTAATAAGTAGATCTTCATCATACCTGGCTTTATTTGTTAACCCTTAACCCGCTACATATATGTAATGGACTGTTCTTTCCATTAATTAAGACCATTCCGTTTGTGTGACAAAGAGTTACTCGCAGGCTGATCTGGTGGGTTTAAAATGGACGCAAAGGCTATTATAGTCGTTCTTAGCAGGTTAAGGGTTGAATGAAAAATTCAGTTGACTAGATTTAAACATATTCGTTTGTATGACCAACATATTTAGGTTAGCCTTTATTTGTCTGTTTATTTTTAGTGTAATATATCTATGCGTCGTGTCTTCTTGTCTAGTCTCACTTTTTTATTTGCAGATGGAAATAAACGTGCATTTCGTGCTTGAACTAAATTTCAAAAATGGGTTTTGTGTAGTTCGTTGTTCATAGCCAAACGCGTGATGAAGAATTTATTACTCCAAGCAGGATGTCATCCGTTCACCCGCAACGGGCCGCTAAACAACAGAACGACCCTAACTCCATTATTGGCCGCCATTATTCGCGGATGCGCAGTGATTAATGATACGTCCGTTCCGTTATACGTAGATATTATCGAGACAGATAACGACAAGGACAACAAAGAAACTGATTCAGGTGCCGTAATGTACATTTTCGCCGTTCTTGTGTTCTATTCTGCAGGAATCGTTACGATGATTATAAAATATTTAAAACGAGAAACTAGGGAAATGGAGGAAGAGAAGACTCTCGATGATTTTTTTCGAAATATGCCTGCATACAGAAAGGAACGGGAGCAAGACAATGTTAATCGCGTTGCTATACAAGCATTTCACGCGCTCACTACGTCATTTTCCCACGATGACGTAGACGCTGAGGACGCCTTTACCGACGAAGAAGAGGCTCGATTCTTTACAGAAACAATTCACGAGGTCGATGACGATGCGAATGAAACAACATGTTGCTTAAACATTGACAAACTATCGTTGGAAATAAATCCGACTGTAGATCAAGCTTAAACAGCTAACAAATATACGTTGTCGTCAGTAATTTGGAGACGCATCAGTAACATGCGTTTAATATATAACGTTATAGAGCGCAGGAGGGTATTACCGACCACCTAAGGCATACTGTTGAAAACTCACAGAATTATATATAAAAGTAATATGTTTGTTACATATGTGATTATACCATTATCAAGCAATACAACCATATGATAAGGAAGGTTATCTCCTATCAGTACTCCTGTTTAACCTCTCCTTTTTTGAAATGATGTGAAGAGGCTTTTGCCGAACATGTGAGAGTTTTGCCGACTTCTAAGTGAGAATATTGCCAAACACTGTCTACTTTAAAACAAAAACACCATAAAACGCCTTGCTTAAAGATTTGTTTGTGTTTTAGTTTGATAATCAACTTATTGGTTTATTAAATAATGTGTCAGAAATATCAATTTAACAAAAAACGAACGCAGAGTATGATGATATGTTTTAGTTTTACAATATTTAACAATATTCCCATTTATAAAACGTGCTATTTCAAGTCCATATCTTTTTTAACACACGTACAATTTTCCCTTGTAATAAGAATGACTCATAAACGTTTAATGTTTCATGCAGTCCTTATACTCTCTTTATCACGTGTAGCTAGTGCCTCAATCAACTTCGTCTGAATCAACCAGGATAGCCATGCTAAACATCTTGATCTTTGCATCCTTATTCCTGTTGGTTTTGGTGCTTAAGAGGGTCTTGTTAGAACTGCAGTTTTCTTTCTTTCATAGCTTTTTCAGATGATTATTTTATTTAGCTTCACTTCCTTTTGTTTCTGTTTATTAATTGTCATCTTATACATTCTGCCCTATCAGCATTTGTTTAACCGCCATGTCTATCATTGCTTATCTTTGACAATTTATTTTGAGAAGGTTCTGGGGACCCAAATCGAGGGATTAAACATTTCACAAGGTGTCATCAGTAGTATAGATACTGCGGGTTTCAGGCCAGTTTCCCAGAGCGGGCTTCAAACCTAAGCAACTATAAAATGTGTCGGTCATGGCTGTTAACTCAAGTACAACATCATTTACAAAACAAACTAAATGATAGCATACTTGAGCCAAAAGCCCTGACACATGTTATTAATTACTTGCGCAAACCCACTCTAGGAAACTATCGCCGAAACCCCCTTTATCTGTAATACTCATCAATCCAGTTTATCATTTATATATATGTAAAATGGGGGTCCTGTGGTATTTTTGAGTTGCCGAAAATACCACAGGATTTTTTTAATTTTTTTAAACACACCTATCTACAAATCAGCATAAAATGCTGATTTTGCTTGTTATTTGTTGATTTTGCCTAAATATTTCATGAAATGGTGATTTTACTTGATTTATTAAAACTTTTTTAAAATAGGGGTAGTGAAGATTGCAAGTTTATTTTTTTTTATAAGTTATCAAAATTATAAAATGTTTATTTAATACAAAACAAATTTGTCGATTTGTTATCAAAATTACATTCAATTAACAATTTTCTGACCTTGAATACAAAGGTGGTGGATCGTACTCATACACATTACTAAAACAATTTATTACACACTTTTTAGACTTTTTTGTAATGTTGCCATTGCTTCTTTTCTTCCCTGTTCCACTAGTTCTTTTTTTTTAGCTTCACTTATTTTAGCCTTTTTTTGTTTGGTGTCTTCTTTTAAACTATAATATTTATCCAACTCATCTAAAATCATTTTAAACTCTTGATCAGATATTTGTGCATCACTCAACGCTTTTGATATTATCTGCTTTATACTATTTAACTTAGCCTCTGCCAAAGTTTTTATTTCATGATGTTTTTGAGCTTTTGAATTAAGCTTGCGTCTGATAAAATTAACACAAACACCTGTAGCTCCACATACTATTGCTGCTATTTCTAAAGGTAACAAAACTGGAACATTGGGTTTTATTAAAAATCAAATGGGTCTGCTGTCTTAAACAAACTTGGTTTAAGCGTCTCTACTGGAGCTGTTGCCTGTAGTTTAGGTGTCTTCTCTACATTTTTCCATGTTATCCAAAAAACTGAAATAGCTGTCATTATACCCATATATATGTATGCACTATTTTTAAAACCATCTACCATTTTCCCTATCTCTTGCATGGAATATGTTTGTTTCTTTTCTTCTTCTTGTTCGTCTTCCAAAACAGATTGTTCATCTTCCTGCTGTTCCAGCAACAAATCTATGTCATCTTTTTCTTCTCCTTGTTTTTCCAACAGACGGGAGAGAAGTTGCGTCTGTTTACGACTTTCTTCTGCTATGGTTTCCAGATTATACACCACATCTTCTGGTGTAGGTATCTCTTTTAATATTCTGTCACGTTCTATGTTGTCATGTGATATAAGTTCGTCTGCCGTATATGGTTTTTCATTCTCTTCCTCTCTTGTAATGTCCTCCCTTGTAATACGAGGGTTCCATATCTTTCTTAGTTTGTCATTTCCAATTCTATATCTCTTCATCGCTTGGTTCGCAGATATTTGTCCACGTAGTCCACGAAGTTCTTCTATTTGTTCTTGTGTCAAGTATCCTCTTTTGTTTTCCATGTTTTTATATTATAATATATTTTAATATTATTTTAAAATATTATTAAAACACAACCAATTTTGATATCGTCTGTATGCAGTTGAAGACTGTTTGGAATATTCTGTGTGTAGTTGAAGATTGTTTATCATCGTCTGTATATATTTTAATATCGTCTGTATATATTTTGACACTGTCTGGATATAGTTTGACATCGTTTGACATCGCCTGAGTATCATCTGAGTACCATCTATGTATCATTTGATATTTTCTGTATACAGTTGAAGACTGTTTGGAATCTTCTGAGTGTAGCTGAAAGATTGTTTGGTTATCAGTATGCTAAGGAAATAGATTCGCAAAAACGCAACAGAGAGTGGGTAAAGAGATAACCAGAAGTTGTTAAAGCCATAAATGCGGAGACAAAAAAGCCTCCTCCTGTTGAAACAAAAATATTAAAAGATGATCCTATCTGTATAAATGCAAGTGTAAGATATTTATATCAACCCGGGGAACAAGAAGGTGGAAGACGCAGAGCAACTGATCCAATGTGGAGTGTAGATATTCACAAGATTAAAAGTTATATGGTGACGCAAGGTATAAGAGTTTATTATTTGAAATTACCAGCGCCACAGAGAGGATTTGTCAAAGAAGAATTACTTATTGTTCCTGTTGATACTCAAATTCATAAGTTTTTATAGAAGCCGTGTGCATCAAAAAAATGATATAAAAACTTTCAGGGAGCCAAAAAGTTTTATATTTTTTAAAAAGAGTTAAGCTTATTATCTTAACTTGCTACTTAGTAAACTTGGCACAAACCAACGCACTTAACAAAACAAGCCAAATTATAAATTTTTATAATACCCGTATGCATCAGTCGTGATGCCGTCATCTCTAATATACCTTTTTGAATAAAAAGGTGACAAAGTTACTTTGTTTATTTTCATACCGTATATTTCATGCTTTATCGATCTTATCATATTCATTTCACGAGTTTGTTTTTTCTTGTTGAATAGTGCATCTTTGTAATTTTCAAAATTTATATGTTTTTAACTACATATTTTTTTACACCCTTTGCTCTCTTAATAATCTGCTCATCCGATCTCAAAATCGAATATAACTTAGGTCTTAATCCGATGTACTCAGCTATAGCAACACCATTACATTCGTCTTTCATTTTACCTAATACTTTTTTATTTGTATCATCATGCATTGGATGATCTTGAGGATAATCACTCAAGTCATACTCATCTTTCATATCAGACATATCTTTATATGCATCTTCCGTTTTTATATCCACAAGCAAGCTGTCAGTATCTGTGTATAATAAAGTACAGTTATCTCCGTACCTTTTTTTCAAAGTATTATAATACCAATCATACATCATATACTTTGATAAATCCAATACTGACATCCCAACATAAATTGGTTTGTTTAATGTTAATTTTGTTTTGTTTGTATGCACTGCTGATAATTCATCTGAAAATTTTATACGGCGGTTAAAGTTTGGTTTAGCTATTATTTTTCTTATTTTTTCATTTTCAGAACCATCAGTTCTGACTAGTTTTATATCAGTCCGCTTGCGGAGATTTTCCATTGTTTTTCCGAATACAGAGTTATTCATAAGTTTGTAAAAGTCTTTTTCAAAGTTTGATTTAGCTTTTTTTCTTAACTCTGTGTTTAGATTTATGTATGATTTCATCCATGTTTTTTCATTAAATTCTAATACTCTGTGTATTTTTTTTAGTTTCATACCTAAAGATAAGTACAGTTCCAAATTTTTGTAATGTATTACATACTTTTTCTTGTCCATAAGATTAGGAACTAGTTGTTCTGTCATAGTATTATTTTCCAGCAAATCTGTTTGATAACCAGACAGCCATTCTTTTTTTACTACTAGCTTCTCTGGCGCAAGTGGATATCCATTATGCAATTCATGAATTTCTTTCGAATATTCTAAATCGACTTCAAGTATTTGTCCTTTATCAGTACCAGGTTTAGAGAAATAACCACGCTTGTTTCTATTTTTCCAAACAAATCCAGAATGCGGAAGTGCTTGACTCATTGCCCAACCATATAAATTATTTGCATCAAAATACATTAAGAAATTATTTTGATCTTCAGGTTTGTAATTAGCAACAAGTGGATTATTCGCTTTGGCATATCTTTTTGACACCATGCTAATTCCACCTCGCATTCCCTTTTCTAAAAACAAATGCATATCAATGTCTGATAAAAGTTCTAATTCTATTTCTGATTATTTAAGTAGTGCATCCCAAGATAATCCCGGCGCTGTATAATAATGTAAAGGATCAAGTTTGTATGCATTCATACATGTTTTTCTAAAAGTTTGAAACACATCTGCTAGCAAAGTTACATCCGTTTTCAAATATAAATCATGATAATCACCAAGGGTTTTACAGTTGAATTCTTGCCATACTTTTTGAGCATATTCATAATCTTCAGTACTTATGTTTTCATCTGATAAACTACTGTAAAAATTTTCTATGGGTGGTAATTCTGTTTCTTTAAATCTTTCCATGTTATCCATATATTCGTATGGATAAACACCTTTTCGTAAAAGTAAATCTGTTTGTTCCCTAAACTGATTTTTGGTAATTTTGAAATCAGATTTGTCTGTTGCTTTGACCAATTTTTCCAGAGACGAAGCCATAAATTGGAAACTGTCTAAAAATCTAAATTGACCAACACTAAATGAAATATACTTTTCAGCATTATTTGGGATGCAAGTAATATTTCCTGTTATTTTAGCTATATTTTGCATTATAAGATGACTATCATATCCTTTAAGGTTATGAAACATAACAGGAATTGTTGTTTTGTTTGGTCTTATTTTTAATTTTAGGTTGCAGTTTTTATGTGCTGCACCTCTATATTCTCCTGTAAAATGACAATCATCTCTTACTTTACAGTTTTTATCATTGTCAATTATATTTTTACATATCCAGCAGTGTGTTGCTTTTTCATGATCTATTTCATTCTGCTGTGTCATGATTAAAGGTTTAGGATGAGCAAATATGTTATTGATGTTGCTCTTTTCACATTCCAAATAATTTAAAAACTTTTCAACAGTATCCTCACCTCTATAAATAACAGGTTTTTCTGCTTTACCATCATATCTAACAACTTGATACCCAAATCCACAAGCTTTGTGCACATTTGTGATTTCTGATTTTTTTCCAAAATTTAAAGATTGGGGTTTAAGTATGCTTTCAAAGTCAGCATATATTACATAAGGTACATGCATTTGTTTTTGATGATTTTTAAATTTGGTGATTGTACCTTTTTTTGGCATCTCGATCCGGCAAGAGTTTTTGTTAATACCTTCACAGTCTATTTTATGTTTTTCAAGTAGTTCTTCATCGGAGCATCCATGAAGACAACGATCACAAAAGTAAGTTTTACAACGATGTTTGTTTTGATCATAAAGTAATTTGTTTAGGTCTTTAATCCAGCACCAATGATATTTTGTTTCTTTTTTTAACTTGTTCGTGATTATCATCAGGGTTGTAATTATCATCTATAATCCCTTCTTCGTTGTTTGGATCATCTTCGTTTTCTGGTTCAACTTCAGTATCTTCAGAGATTAACATCAAATTAATTCTTTTTATGTCCTTCGGCTGCTCTGATATTTTATATGGAAAAACAGATGCCTTTTTATTTTTTTCTGATACTGTATACCCGTAAGCATTAATGGCAAGATTGTTTTGTTTTTCTACTTTTGAAATTTGTGAAATCGGAGTCGGACAATCAATATATTTCATGTTTAACTTACCCATGTGTTTGTTGTAACTAGACATCTTGATTGGATTATTTTTATTAGGCCACAAAGCAGAAACCAATGACACTTCCAAGCTTATCTTTATTGATAACATTTATAATTGCTTTCTTATCAGATACTACTTTATGTAAAGGAATATATGAAGAACCTTTTAGTGGCTCATACTTTGCAAAATTTAAATAAAGTGTAACACAGTAATCAACTTCTAATCCTGATGCTGTGTTTGTAAATCTTTCCAAAATTTCTTGTATGTCATCAGATGATTTATCATACAACTCATCTATTTTTTCAGATGATAAAATTGTATTTTGTTCACTATGTAATACTGCTGTGGTGTATTTTTTTGTAGCACCATCATCTTTAAATAATTCTACAGTGAGACCTAACTGAAATTTTATTCCATTCATTTTTGTCAGCTCTTTGGTTATTTGTTTCGTAATGATAGATTTTTTATCATGGAGTAGTTTCCGAGGATCTTTATATTTTTTGGCAGATATTTTGTATGCTTTGAAATAGCCACACATTGGCTTGTCAACCAGTTTTAATTCTTCTTTAGATTTTCTATCATTAAACTCTTTCAGTTCATTTATAACATTTTCCTGTAATTTAGCATAATTCTGCTTTTGTTCATTTATAACATTTTCTTGTAATTTATCATATTTCTGCTTTTCTCGTTTACGTTGTTTTTTAGCACGTCGTCTTTTGAGTAAATTTTCTAATGTTTGAGATTTAACCTCTTTTGGAGTTTCCTTTGGAACTTCTTTCAATGCATTTATACCGTTAGATAGTGTTTGCTTATCTATTACACCTGTATCAAACAGGCGTATTAAATTGTCTACAATCTCTTCAGTCTTCATTATTTCTTTTTGATATACTTATATTTTTTTTTTTATTTAATATAAAAAAATATATCAAAAAGAAACAATGGAAATTAATGTTTGCACATTTCTTAAAATTGGATTACACAATCCGTGTAAAAATAAGACTACAAAAGATTCTAATTATTGCAGTTTGCATAAGTATAGATTAAAAACAAGTCATGTATTACCGTGCTCAATATGTAAAAAAGGCACAAAAGCAAAAAATAAAATTTGTGCTGATTGTGGTGGAGTTTCAGTCAGAATAATGACACGTTATTGGAAATTTAAAGATTATAATGCTGAGTGCTTAAAATTTAGACGTATTGATGTTTAACCATATAAAAAAAAAAAAATGTTGTAATTTTGATAACTTATAAAAAAAAATAAACTTTCAATCTTCACTACCCCTATTTTAAAAAAGTTTTAATAAATCAAGTAAAATCACCATTTCATGAAATATTTAGGCAAAATCAACAAATAACAAGCAAAATCAGCATTTCATGCTGATTTGTAGATAGGTGTGTTTAAAAAAATAAAAAAATTCCTGTGGTATTTTCGGCAACTCAAAAATACCACAGGACCCCCATTTTACATATATATCATTTCAATAACATAATATTTTGCTCATGCAATTCAACTAAAACATTTGAAATTATCAAACAAAGTTAGACGGAACCGGACAGTAGTCTTCATCATCGCTGTACATATCATATTCTATCATGGAGTATTTTATTTTCCTACACTTTGCTATTTTGTATTTTAGTTCAAGAAGCTCTTCCCAGTTTTTATCCAGCTCGCGTTCATAATTATCCATTTCAATCAGAAATCGTCTTTGCTTATTGACTTTGCTCTTTTTTGGTGTTCCATAAAATCATCACGAACTGCCTCATATTCTACTTGGAGTTGTTTGCCTTTTATCAATTCTCTTCTGTATTTATCTTTTAAATTGTTAAGTTTTTTGCAGACCATTTTTAATCTTTCTTGTTCCATGTATAAGACGTTATTTTGCAGTCTTTGAGAAAGAATTCTCTGATTTTAATTAATCTTATTTATTAATTCAGCAACAATTTTGAAAATATATTTTGAATCATTTATCTGGCATTTCTTGATTTTTGTGAACCTTCACTTCCGACTCGGATTACAGCTGAAAAAAGGCGTCTCATGGAAATGGGCGTGGTCAGGCAAGCGCTATATTTAGCATACTGTAACATTAAAGGGCACGGAAGCCAAATGTAAGGCAACCATCAAAAGTTTCTCCCTTGAAGGATTTAGGCAGACGTCAGCAAAGGTGGAACAGGAAGTGTAGCAGTTAAAGCTGCATTAGTCGGAGCCTTTAGCTTATGAAACACTAGACTGCTACACAACACTAGACTGCTACACAACACTTTCTTTTTTCACTCATAATACATGTGAGTTTGCATTCTGGGAGTGCTACGCTGCCTCTCCGATGTTGTGTGTATCTACTTTTATGAGATGGTATTATGTTTTGCAGAACTTTATGCTTTTGCGTGTTGTTATTGCAATTTACTATAACGTATTTTAGAGGTTTTACACCGTTGAAGCTAATAGATGGTTGAATGTTTTTTACGTCATTTTCAGTACATTTTAGGCTATATAATGACGGCCGATTTTTTAATGGTGGAGGCAGACCACCCACTTTTTCCTGCGCAGAACCCAGTATGGTATATATATATTGTATATGTTTTATATCTATATTGTATACCTCCCGCCGTCTGTAAGAATGAATACTTTCTCACTTACAAGTCGAGTTCCCAGTGGGATTCGAACCCGTGAAGCTAATATAGATTAACAGGTTTTCGCAATGTTATATTAGCATCCCTACACAGGAAAGGTGTTGTGACGTGTGCCACATATGTGTTACTTTCTTATTATGTGCATGTTACTTTCATATGTAAATCATTGTTATTTACATATGTGGCACATATGTAAATGATACAGATGTGGCACATATGTATTACATATATTTTTCATGTTAAAATAATACACATGTAGCACACATGAAATGCATACATATGTATTTCATATGAAATTACATATAGCAATTATATAAGATATTTAGAATATAATAGAACATGGTTGCACTGTACAACCTGTTTAAGGTTTCCATGTTATTTAGTATAATTGATTTTCATATCTATCACACAGTTGTTACTTTCATATGGAATACATATCTGGATACATACACTTCTCAAAACTGCTAACTACACCGCTACGTTTTGGGTTATATATATCGATGGGTTGAATGTTTTTCAATAAAATAAAAAGGAAATACCAATTCAATCATTTTTACATCATTTCATTTTATTTTTTTCATGGGCAATGCTAGAACTAAACCACAATAAGCAATTACAAACGACCCATGTAAACACTAAAGTCACACTTTTCCCATATCTACATGTAGATATGGGAAAAGTGTGACTTTAGTGTTTACATGGGTCGTTTGTACACTAAAGTCACACTTTTCCCATATCTACATGTAGATATGGGAAAAGTGTGACTTTAGTGTTTACATGGGTCGTTTGTAATTGCTTATTGTGGTTTAGTTCTAGCATTGCCCATGAAAAAAATAAAATGAAATGATGTAAAAATGATTGAATTGGTATTTCCTTTTTATTTTATTGAAAAACATTCAACCCATCGATATATATAACCCAAAACGTGAGCGGTGTAGTTAGCAGTTTTGAGAAGTGTATATGGCACATATGTAAAACATATGAATTTCAAGCCTATATATTTTTCCTGTGATTATTTAAAAGCATAATAACTTTAAATCAAATAAAAGCTTGTATAGCTTTTAATTTCAGCCGAAAAGTAAGAAAATTACAGCAGTGGACGTGCATATGTTTGTTAATGTATTCATACGATACAATCGAAATGGATTGTTATACGAAGTTTGAAGAGGGTATACTGCATTCGACTTGTCCGTCTGTCCGTCTGTCTGTCCGTAGACGCAATGTTGTCCGATCAATAACTTTTGTTAGGAATGAGCTATTGCAATGAAACTTGCAGGGTAGGTAGCTTATATGGAAAGACAGATTGGGATTGCATTTGGTTCACTGGGGTCAAGATCAAGGTCACTGTTACTAAAAATAGATAAATGGTGTCCGCTCAATAACTTTTGTTAGGAAAAGATATTGCGATGATACTATCAGAGTAGGTAGTTTATACAGAAGGAAAGCTTGGGATTGCATTTGGGGTCACTGAGGTCAAGGTAAAGGTCACTGTTACTAAAAATAGAAAAACGATGTCCGCTCAATAACTTTTATTAGGAATGAGGTATTGAAATGAAACTTGCAGGGTAGGTAGCTTATATGGAAAGGAAGCTTGGATTTCGGTCACTGGGGTCAAGATCAAGGTCACTGTTATTACAAATAGAAAAACGGCGTCCGCTCAAAAACGTTTGTTAAGAATGAGGTATTGCGATGAAACTTGCAGAGTAAGTAGCTTATATGGAAAGAAAGAAAGCTTGGGGTTGCATTTGGGGTCACTGGGGTTAAGGTCAATGTCACAGTTACTAAAAATAGAAAAACGGTGTCCGTTCAATAACTTTTGTTGGGAATTAGGTATTGCAATGAAACTTGAAGGGCATGTAGCTTATATGGGAAGAAAGCTTGGGATTGCATTTGGGGTCACTGGGGTCTAGGCCAATGTCACTGTTACTAAAACAGAAAAACGGTGTCCGCTCAATAACTTTTGTTAGGAATGAGGTATTGCAATGAAACTTGCAGGGTAGGTAGATTATATGGAAGGGAAACTTGGATTTTGGTCACTGGGGTCAAGGTCACTGTTACTGTTACTAAAACAGAAAAACGATGTCCGCTCAATAACGTTTGTTAGGAATGAGGTATTGCGATGAAACTTGCAGGGTATCTAGCTTATACGTAAAGGAGGCTTGGGATTGCATTTGGGGTCAAGGTCACTGTTACTAAAAATAGAAAATGGTTTCCGCTCAATAACTTTTGTTAGGAATGAGGTATTTCGATGACACCTGCAGGGTAGGTATCTTATATGGCAAGGAAGCTTGGGATTGCATTTGGGGTCACTGGGGTCAAGTTCACGGTCACTGTTGCAAAAAATAGTAAAACGGTTTCCGCTCAGTAACTTTTGTCAAGAATGAGGTATTGCGATGAAACTTGCTGTGTATGTAAAAGAAGCTTAGGATTGCAATTGGGATCACTAAGGTCAAGTTCGAGGTCACTGTTACTAAAAAAAGAAAAATGGTTTCTGCTAGGAAAACCTGGTTTTCGTGGAATATCCACGTTTCTCGTTGATTTGACTAGTATACCCCAGCAAAAGGATCTTGCCTCTTAACAGAATTCTTCATTATTATATTTATAAAGATTAGGTAAGACAGTCATTATTTTCCCAATTCTGCATTTTTCTACATAGTACACCTACATAACCTTTTAGCTATCAGTTTAAATTTTTTTTTTTTTTTTTAAAAATTATAAAATCTTTGTGACAATTGTTTTCTACCTTATGCCTAATTTACGATAACATCATTTGCAACACATTTTTTCTCTTATCTTTGCTGCTAACGTTCATACCCGTATAGTAAAAGCCTTGAGCGGGGGTGGGTGGGTGTGGGTGTAAAAGCCTTGAGCGTGGGGGGGGGGGGGGGGGGAGCGGGTATGGGGTTATTGAGCGAGGGGAGGGGTATTTGTTGGCCTTTGGCTTACAGTTCTACTTTTCATCTGAAATGAGGGACCCAATCCATTATTTATGTTTTGTTCGCTCACACAGGCCAAATCAAACGTATACGGTGTCTGATTGATTTAAACAAAACATATTCGCGTTTTACTTCAAGACATGCAATAAATTCTCCAGAAACACTTAACTTTAACAGCTTAAAAAAGAAAAATAACATTGAAATATCTGACTGCAAGTTGTTTGTGTAAATGATCACTCTCTTTTATTCCATATCACACCTGCTATCATCCCTCGGTATTCATATTGTTCGAGGGATGATATTGTTCGAGGAGAGTTGTAATTTATTTATCATTATACTACACACACACACACAAATATTATTTTGGAATATTTATAGATCTAATGGAAAGTGAAGAGTTGTTATGTATTCATCATTCATTACTGAGTACTGAAAAAAAGAGCTGCTTTTTTTATAAGTTTCTATATCGATTTTGGAAATGTTAATATTAACAAAGCGCTCGATTCAGGTATGTTTTTGCTTAATACCGTTCTTTATATTCAACTTTTTGTTTTAATAAAGCGCGCATAAAGTGGGCATTTTCCTCCACCGCAAACGGGTATTTCGATTCACATAGACTTTCTCAGATTAGCCCTCCCAAAGTATAAATGAAAGAAAACGTACATGACCGTGAACATTTGGAAAGGCTAATCTCAGAAAGTACTGGATGAATCGAAATAATGGTTGCGACAGAGGAAATAGCTCATTCTGTAGAAGGATGTGTACCTCAGTTGAACACAATTTGTTTAATATTAAGACAGTAATCAAACAAAAACGTACCTTAATCGACCGCTTTGTTGATATATTTTTTGCCGTGAACTAAAAATAAAAGTGGCCAGAGATTCAAACGCCTTTTCCCCTGCATCCATTTTAACGAGAATGACATTTAAACGGACGTTAAAAACGGCCTGCACGTTAATGACGTCAGTTAATTAAGGTTATTGACGTCACTTACTTCCGAGTTATCATCCCGCACAGGGTTTCACCCGCAAATCACCCGCAAATCACGGGTGATAACCTGTGCGAGAAGATATGGATTACACATCATGTGTATTATCAAGTGGCACAACAACGCTGTATTGAATTGAATTGGATTTTATAGTCGCACCAACAGCTAAGGTCATATGGCGACTTTCCAGCTTCCACTGGTGGAGGAAGACCCCAGGTGCACCTCCGGGCAATTTTCGTGCACGGGCGGGCACCTGGGTAGAACCACCGACGTTCCGCAAGCCAGCTGGTGCAACAACGATGTATCAGGGTTTAATAACACTATTGTGACCAGCGAAGGAGTGGATGGGGGTGGGATTATTCGAATGATATCACGCGCTCCTGCAGATGTCTGCTGCTCGTTCCTATGAGGGACACATCTTTTAATCGGGAAATAATGCTTCCAGCCAACTCTCGGTTATAAAAATGGTGCTTCCAGCCAACTCTCGGATATAAAACTGGTGCTTTCAGCCAACTCTCGGTTATAAAACTGGTGCAGTCGAACAGAAAATATATATTTTTAGCAGTTGGCCGATATATACGTATATTTTTGTACTGCATACTGCCAGTGCATAGCGCCCGTGAATGCATAGGTTGCTGCATAAAAAAGAGAATTAACAGGGTCAACTAGACTGTGTTGCTCCTTATTATTGGATATACTCCGCCGCGTATTGTTTAGTGTGTTGCGTGGTAGTATACTGCGTTTCGTAATGTAGCGGGGCGTCTTATGTCAATTACGCGTCAGCTGACGAGCTGGGAGATACCCGGGGTAGGGGTAAAACTCGCTGTGAGGTAGGCTTATGGAAACCTCACATTAGATACTCTGCAGTCCGTTACACGGTCTACTCTGGGGTCACTCCGAGGGGAAGCCTGTAGAGTGAGACAGAGGGGGGGGGGGGGGGGGGGGGGGGGGGGCTCGATTTTGATGACTACCAGGACTGCGAGGGAGACGAGGAAGCCTGTACGGGAAGCCTCTTGGATCTCAGAGCACTACCGACGCCGCCGGGTATACCTTTAGAGGAAGACAAGCCTAGAATATAGGACATCACAGGAGCAGCAGGGACTCCTAATAGTCAACTGGGTCAGAAAAAATGTATTTTGAAGACGATGGGTGACATTGTTGGGGCGAAGAATGAATTGAATGACACCTATAAAACACCATTACGTACTAACGCATCGGCGAGGAGAGTCGAGCAAAGTACGTGCCACGTGAAAATGAGGCAACCAACACGGCTACCACAGCTACGGGACGCAGTGGAAGACGAAGTGGTAAACATTACGCTCCATCCTCATCATAAAGTGAGGATAGTGAGGAGGATTATTACTGCCAATTAAAAAAGGCAAACCATCTACCCACAAGAGTTCGAGAAGGAGCTCACCTTACTTCCGGTTGCACACATCTAATGTCAGCTGTCTTCTCCCCACTATATGCTGAACTAACCGCTGTTGAAGTACCCTCCCTGGCTCCTCTTTGCTTTTCATTAGTACCCGGCTGTGCAAACCAGCTTGAAGCATCCCGTTTCATGTTCTCCCTGCGCTGGTGTGCATGGCACACCGTTACGCTCAGTAGTCTGCCCCTGGGTGGATGGATCACCCATCACGGTCCCTGCTGGTGCTTCCATGAGTGGACATAATGTCCCATCACTTGCCACCTTACTGCGTTCTTGCCCGGTTAGAGCCTCTAATGCCACTGTCCCTTTTCCTATCTTTGTCCCTCGCGGTTGGCCCCCAGGTTCCCGCATCGATGTTCGGATCCCGCTCTCGACCCTTGCCTGTTAAAATCCCCTCTTTCGAGTTGACGCCGCACTGTTGGCTCCGGCTGTGGACACTCCCTCTTAAAGTGTGTAAAACCTGTGGGTCTTGGCCGCTGTGGTGGGGGTTGGCCTTGACCTTGACCCTGTTGCCCTTTCTACTGTCCCCGAACTTCTTGGTTCAAAGTGTTCAACTGAGTCTTGAACTTGAGTGACATCTTGTCCAAGTTTCTCTGGATCTGTGCCAGCATGTCATCCACCACACTTGAACTCGAACCTCATCAGGCTGTGAGTCCTGGACTGTGGCAACCAGGATCGGGTTGACTACCTCCCCTTCTCTACCGCGCTTGATCTCCCGCAGGGCTCCCTTACCGTACACAGCTTGGTGCATGTGTTGATACCACCGGAACTTGACTATCGCTGCCTCTATGTTTTCAGGCTGGCTCAAACCCGCATGATGGTCGGCTTCTCGGTCCAATATACCTTGGCAGAACCTAGTCACTGCTTGGCGAGTAGAATAGTCCTCTGGCAGATCCTTAAAGGCTTTGGAGGCCATTGTCAGGATTTTATCCGCCCAGTCATCCAGAGACTCCCCTGGGTTCTGGGTAGCTTGTTAGAACCTGGCATGGGCAGAAACTGGAAGCTTGTTCCCAAACCTGCTTTCCAACTGCCTTAACATTTTTCGTAAGACATCGTCCCAGCTAGACTTCTATCTCTGATGATAGCGCAGTATTCCGCTGCCTTCCCTGTCATCGACCAACAGAGGCACTCCAAGCATTGTTTAATGGACCATCTCTTCATGTCCGCGTAGCTGGTAAACCGTTGTTTAAACACCAACCACTGGGTCTTCCCATCATATAGCAGCGATTTTGGCAACGTCTTGATGGGATCCCAGTCTTTGCACAAACCCGACAACCCTAGCTTATATTTCCGGTAGCCCGGTTTCTTTGCTCCTTCTTTGCCATCGGCATCCTCACTCCCCTCACTCGATGATGGAGAGGATGGTGACTGATCCGCGCGCTTTGTTTTAACATTCCTGTTGATCGATTGGCTCTTTTTCTTGTCCTTGGTAGCAAGAGACATATGTTTTTTGCTTGGCTTGGCCTCATCCTGACTGTCCTCACTGGATGATGATGATGGGGTGCGGTGTCGACTCTTCCCCTTTCCCTGGTGGTGGTAGGTTAGCATATTGCGATGCATCACCACCGAACCAGAGTATTAATAGTATTCACGAGAGAGCGGAGCACGAGCGAGTGGGAGCAAACTAACATACTGGTAGCAGCCCCTGGAGTTGCGGAGGAGTAGGAGAGGATCGAACCCAGAGAGGGGGCAAGGGATTTGCTGACTGGGAATCTGAGGGCAGAGAGTCCAGTGGAGCAAAAATCAAGGTATGCCCGTTGGGGTCCACATCCCATAGTAGTAGTATAAAGGTTCAGGTGGGGGACAGGAAGCTCGAAGCAGTGGTTGACACAGCGTCGGAGGTCACCATTATATCGCACCGGGTATACAAAGCAATGAAAGTACCTCCCAAAAATATTAGAGATGTGAAACTCCTCACAGTAGGTAGAGAGATGTCAATGTAAAGGTTCATTATAGGTCCAGTAGATCTCAAGATTGGCGCGAAGTACAATAAGGATGTATATGTAGCCCCTATCGCGGAAGACATGCTACTGGGCTTCGACGTTTATATAACCCGTGAGCGGCCGTTCTCAATATGGGTGAGGGTACATTGACCTTTGATGGGCAAGTCGTCGGACTGAATGTTGGGGGACTGCGGGATAGGTTGTTACCGACGGATAAATACTGTCTATTCAAGAAGGGAGATCATGTGGGGAGTGCTTTTCCAGTAAGTGAGTATGTGGAGGAAAGGTGAAATGTCGGGGTACCGGAAATAACGACGGTGACAACAAATGAAGAGGGCCTCAAGCTCTCAAGTCACTTCCCTATAGCTACTAAGAACATTTTTGGGCAACTGTGAAAATACAAAATATCTTGATGTCCCCTGTAATTTAGGGAGCAATTGATCAAGTTTGTCATCCTCAGACCACCCATATCTCTCTGCTATTATCTCGAACCGATTCTTCCACACCTTCCACTCGTCCTATCAATAAAATACGGGACCCTTCACATCTCTCACCATGGTACTTGCTCGGTAGTTTTGGCGCCTATCACCTACTTCGAGTGAAGTTCGGGTTGTCTTTTTTGAGATTGGCAACACTGTTGAAACCTTGTGGTCTCTCATAATTCTCTTCTGTGAATCCGTATATGGCTGCCGCAACCTGTTGTTAGTGTTATAGTCATGGTCTGCTTAACTGTACATGTCGGACTGTGAACCGCTGTCCGTTCGTACGCACCTTAAGATTCATCTTGTCTATGTTCTAGGAATATGGCACCTTCATCATCTTGTTCCACCTCAACATTAGACATCTGGTCTTCGTTTTTCTCTGCGCCGCCTTTCTTCTTCCCCATGGATCGATCACTGGATATGTATGTACGTTTAACAGATCCCACTTCTGACACCAAGAATATGTTACGAGCCGGCGACTTCACTTCTCAACGGTATAAGTGATAAATAAATAAGGTGGACTCCGTTTATGTTAAAGAGGATAACTAATTAAAACTAAGCAGGTAGGTCTTTGTTTACAATGCTTTCTTTTCTTTACAATAGTAATATAACCCAGCTGAAGACATCGCTCAAGAGGATGAAAAGGAATTACGATGTCCGCATCTTGGAGAGACAGTATGGCAATGGAGACGTCGTGAACTTGCTGGACACGGCCACCCTGAAGGGCACGTATAAAAAGCTGAGCCCGCCCTGGAAGGTCCCCGCAGTCATCGTCTAGAAGATATCTGCCTACTTGTAACGAGTGAAACTGAAGAACTCCATGACAGGTTGAAGCCATGTAAGGACCGGAAGCTGTTTCCTGGGTACAGCAATGGCTGGCGAACCCAACTGACGAGGGGGTCCAGGATGCAGATGATGGCAGATTGTTCCGGCAGGAAACCATGGCAGGGACGATTTATGATCCAATGTGACAGTTGCAATGAATGGAACCACGGGTCCTGTGTAAACATCACGGCCACTGAGGCGATGGACATCAACAAGTTCAAGTGTGGACCGTGCAAGACCCGTTTATAAGGGGAAATCAGCTTCTAACCCTGTTGTTTGCCTTGTGTAATTCCAGGTTGCCAGGGCTACCGCAGACCAGGGTGCTGAACGATCTGGAGCAAATCAACAGGGAGTCAACCAGAAGAGGGCTATGGACAGCGAAGGAGCTAGTGCAAATGATTGCTCTCTGCCGGTGAGTCTCTATGAGTGCTCAAGTGGAGATCTTGATGGGCCAGGTGGCACTTGCCCAGTGGTTGAGGAACAGACGCTGGCTGAAGGATGTTGCCAGGGACGCTTATGACTTCGATTTCGCAAGTTGCGAGTGGGTCAGTGCCAACATCGCCCCTGTCGGGAGACGGCTACGGACTTCGGCCAAACCCGAATCCGCAGCAAAGGGATAGGCTATTGAGGTGGATCCCCACCTGGAGCGCCGAATAGAGGACGTCGGCAGTGGGGGCCTTACAAAGGACGAGCCGCTAACATCCTGTGAGCAGCCTAATCTTGGGCAGTCTCCCCCCGAGGAAGACTCGATAGTGGCGCAGGTTGAAAAACTCCTCGGTCACCAAGAGGACAAATCCTTTCCGGACATAGAAGGGGGACTAGTGGACCACCCAACTGGACAAGCGGCACGGCTCTCCACTGTCAGGGCACCAGACTCGGGATATGGAGATGACCGGCCATCCCTAGTGAATCAGGCGGCCAGGCCCATGTCAACCAGATCAAGAACGTCGTGAAGTGGAACCACAAGCGCCCAACTACCGGGTCGGTCGAGACGAGAGGAGTTGTCGGGGAGTCGTACGGAGAGCCAGGGTGAGAGAAGGACATCCTGTCCATCCTCTAGGCGTCCGCGATGATCAACCCCAAGGCACCATCGGGCTGAAGAGAGGAAGGACCAGGAGAGGGTATCAATGCAGGATCCGGAGCCGGAGTGAGCGAAGGACATCCTGTCCATCCTCACCTAGGCGATCACCCGACAGGCATCCTCAGGCTGAAGGAAGGAATGACAAGGAGACGGTATCGAGGCCGGAGAATCACCGTGTTGGGGGCCGAGGTGGGTGATGGACATTCTGTAAATCCTCCCCTAGGCCTCAGCAACGCGGGCGGAAGAAGAAAGAGCCACGATCTTCGTCCGGACAGCAATTGAAACACCGCGGGGATAAGGAGAGAGGAATGGCATCCTGCCAAACATCGCTTCAAGCCTCCCAGAAGGACAACCATGGGCCAGATCATCCACGACGGACAAGTTTCTGGACGGACTTCCCCAACCGCCTTGTATCCTGTGGGGATGGGAAAGTGTATGACAGTGGATTGGCCAGAGACAGTTGGGAGCAGACAAGACCATCCTGTTGGTGCATTGAGAGGACTGACTGTCGAGTACCAGTCGATGCATTTGGAAATAACAGTTTTGGCCACTCAGACATAGGTTCACACACGTCCTGAGGGCGATTCTAAGAAAGACGGGAAGAGACGCAACTGCATGGAAGCATGAGCGGCAGGCATTGGTCAACATATCCTCATTTGGGTGTGGAGGTCGAATAGTGTACGAGAAGGTCCATGCGTTCGCGCTGCACCTGCCAGCAGTGCTCCAGGAGGACAACGAGATGGATGCACCGGCCAGGAGGGTTGCAGTCCTGAATATGATCACGGCCCGCTTGCTGGAGAGCGTTTCCACCTTGGACAACCTAGTGAGCTATATAGAGGGCACTGGATTGCTCCAGGGGGAGGCGTTCCGTCAGGTGACTCAGGCCCAGTCGAAGGCCATGGCGGAAATGTGCCAGGATGTTGCGGTGGAGGCCCCAGAGGTATTTACCCTCGTCCCACCCAACTCCCCGGCCATTCTGATCCATTGACGGGAGGTGATCAAATTGCTGGCAGTCCTCCCACTCGCGCCAGTTTCCAGGAAGTGGTGGCAGTACTCTCGCCGGCAGCAGAGCATGAAGTTCTATTGGTTGAAGCGGTGGCCAACTTGTGCCACCCATGCCGTTATCCAACTGCAGAAGAGGTCGGTTTAAACATATTTTATTTCCAAATAGCTACAACAATACACACATTTGTACACAAAAATAAAAGGATCAGAACGAAAGATAAAATCCACTGGTTGAATATGGTAAGGATAAGACAGCGGTAAATTTGAAATATAAATATGCTTGTATCAATCGATAGAACTAATACTAATACTAAAAGGAGAAACAAAATGTAGTAACAATTTAAGGAATAAGAAATTAATCAATTTACATTAGAGAATGGAGAAACGAAGATAATATGTGTATGAATTAAGAAAAGTAGAGAAAGGTAGCAAGGAAAAACCTAAAAAAAAAAAAGAACGGGTTTCGCACAGAAGACATAGCCGCTAGGGTTTGGGCGTTTAGGAGCACACCATTGAAACAAGTTCGACTTGCCTGCATCTCCCTATATAACCTAAAACCGTTTACTAGTCAATATGTATTTCTGAACCGATTTAAATATATTTGAATTCACATCGTATGAAAGGCTTAAGTCGTCATTAAGGTAACAGGGCACAGTAGATTCAGTTCCTGTAATAGGGTCGCACGTAAATTATCGTATAATGGGCATTCAAAGATAAAATGGTTAATACTTTCAATTCTTCCACATCTACAAAGAGGAGATTCGACGTTGCTTTTACTGAATAAGTGTTCGTTCAAAGAACTACAATTTGTTCGTAAGCGTGCATGGAGTATCTGTGCTCTTTTATTTCCAGTGCAATAATATTTAGGAATTTGAATTTTGTCGCGATTGGGGTGTTGCTTATATGTAATAATAGAGCTGAGTTACGTGCATCAACAGGCAGATTGTTCCATTCTCGAATAGTAGAAGGTAGGAAAGAAGTGTAATATAATTGTGTACGAGAGAATGGTACTTGGAAGTCATCTGAATTTCTTAACCTATAATTTGATGCTGCACTGACCATAGGGGGTACTAGTGATGTAAGATAAGGAGGAGTTGCACTATTGACCATTTTATATAAATGTATAAGTTTGTGTTTGCTTCTTCGAGTCTCGAGTGTTTCCCAACCAACATATGTGTAAAGGTAGTGGATAGATACCAATTTGTTGCCCCTATTACTATACGTGCAGCTTCGTTTTGGATTTTATCAAGGTCTTGTTTTTCATAATTGGTACAATTGTTCCAGATGACGTCACCATATTCTAATAGAGGTCTCACGAAAGAACTGTAAATAATTTCTAAAGATTTCCGATCAAGCTGAAATGATAGTAATGCGTTTCCATGCCTTATCTTTTACATATTCGATGTGTGAATGCCAGGAACAGTCATTCGAGAGATTGATACCAAGGTGTTTGTGGGAGGATATTTCAGATATTTGTTTATTTGACATTAAAAGGGGTGGGTGATGAGGTGGGTATCTTTTGCGAAATATTAACATGGATTTAGTTTTAGAAGGGTTGAAAGTAACTAGCCATTTCTCCGCCCATTCAACTATTTTTTGGATGTCCTGATTAATTATATTCGCAGTATTTATGACGTCACTATCTTTGTCAATAATAAGGTATAAACTTGTATCGTCAGCAAATAAACGAATGATTGAATTGATATTTGAAACACTGTCATTAATATATACAAGGAAGAGAAGGGGGCCCAAAATAAATCCCTGTGGAACACCGGCGTTCATTTTGTTCGATTTCGATTTTTGTCCGGGAATAACCACACGTTGTCGTCTGTTACTAAGATAGTCAGCAAGAAGTTTAATAATATGACCAGAAATACCTGCAGCCTTGAGTTTGACCAAGAGACCTTTGAGCCAAACACGATCAAATGCTCTACTCATATCAAAGAATACTACTCGGACTTTCTTTCCGGCGTCAATTGCCTGACACAATGAGTTGTACAAGTATTTGAGTTGGTTAATAATAGAATCGCCAGGTATGAATCTGACTGAAAAGCAGAAAGAAATTTAACGTATCTTAAGAAATTGAAAATATGCTTGAAAAGTAGTCTTTCGAAAACGTTATCAATGACACTCAAAAGCGAAATAGGCCAATCATTATTTACTTGTGATGGATCACCTACTTTAAACACTGCACATACAAAGGACTCTTTCCAAGTGTATGGGAAAATGCCTAAAATAATGGATCTATTAAAGAGATCACATAGTGCGACAGAAAGCTCTTTAGCAAGTTCCCGCAAAACCCGATTGTTTATTTCGTCTGTGCCAGTTGCTTTCCCGGAAGGTAGTGATAGTAGGACCTGGTGAACCTCATCAGGTAGAAGCGTAAGTGTACTGAGTGTAGAATGTGTAATGACGTGTTCGATGTTGGGGACATCGGTATTGTTGTCGTTCAATAAAGTTTGATTTTGGCAGAAGTCATTCAAGATATTTGCCTTTTCATTATCATCTGTAATTATGGGAACCGTTATTGTTGAGGGGATGTACTGATGACTTTTCGTTAGGTTTTATAAGTGATTTGAGAGTTTTCCACCAATCCTTGGATGAAGTATTTGTAGTAGTTAATTGATAAGCAATATTATCAAAGCATAGTTGTTTGGTACGAATTTCTGAAATAACTTTATTACGTAATAATTTTAATTTGTTCCAATGGTATTCAAATTTGGTTTGTTTAGCATTTTTTATAGGCACGTTTTCTAGCCCTGAGTTGGCGTTTGATGTTATTAGTTATCCACGAAGGCTCACAATTCCTTTTTCGGACGGTCTTATTGGGAATAAACTGGTTACTCAAGTCAATAATCGTGTGTGTTATATTAAGTGCATATATATTGATATCATGATGGATTAAGTTTTTACAGTTAGTCATTGTAGCATGATCTTTGATGCGATTATAATCGCCTTGTTCATATAACCAAATCCGTCGTGTAAATGATTTTGCCTGTGGCTTTTTGAACATAAAAATGCCTTAGATAGGACAATGATATCTTGTGTCCTGGTCTAGATAAATTTGTTTCGGAAACAAGAAGGAGATCAATAAGAGAAGCCGAGGTCTCGGTAAAATGAGTCCTTAATTGCCTGTTCAAGGCCAAATTGTTGACAGAGTGAGTTAACTTTTCGTGCGGTTTGTTGAGAAAGCATATTGAAGACAGATAAAAATATCGGACAGGGAAAGCAGCATTCAAACACGTCAGTCAACCACAAAACACAAAAACAAACATGCAAACAGACAAACGAGAAGGCAAAAGTAATAAAAAATGCAAGCGACATCACAAACACAAAAGGGTTGACAATAGGGCTACCGCCTTGGAACGGTCAGTGGCAACAAAGGCCACTGGGGGTTTAAACCGGTTCTAGGGTGAACCAAACCTCACACTTACCCTACTGTCATCCCATTAACACAGGACAGTGTATATAAAGAAATCCCCGCCATGATCTAATCTCTAACCAACAAGGCAGCATCAATAGGCAATATAAGTAAAACACAAATATGCTCGTGTAAATATAATACAAAAAAAACAATAGCCTAGAAAGCCACAATGAAGGTACTCAATGACTTGGCAGAAGCCAGAGCAACAAGAGAATAAACCATAAGGGCACGACAGGAAAGATCATAGACAAACATCAAGCGCCACCGTCCCAATGGGCTTTAGGTAGGCGTCATCATAGGGTCCACAGCCTGTCCGGTCATCGTACAATGAAGTTGAAGTCACCCAAAATTATAAATCCTTAATGCCTGTATCAACTGCAAGGTTAATTGAGTCTTCTATACTACTATTGTATGAAGCGTCGGATTTAGGTGGTCTATAAAATGTACCTAACAATAATCGTTTTTGTTCAGACAAAGCTCTATCCAAATACATTCAAGGTGGTTGAGTTCGAGGAAGAGAGTTTTTGATGTATACCATAACACCGCCATGACTATCACTGAGACGGTCCTTATGTTCAGGTGTGTGGAAAGACGGAAAAGTAAGGTATGAACGGAATCATTTAACCAGGTTTCAGAAAAACTTAATATATCAAATTCGTAAAGTTCCGTTTTTAAAAAATCCATCTTAGCTAACATGCTTTGTACATTGTACATTGTAATGTATAACCGACAGATTGTGTGAAAAGTTTAAGGAATCGGATAGAAAATGTGACGTACTGTCATGGGTATAGTTTGAGCTAGATGAAGTGTTGGCGCTATCTGGGCCAAGAACCGGGCCAGGATTTGGAAGAACGTCGCCCTGCAATTTGAAGAATTGTTAATAGCCAAGTTATTAACGTTATGATATAAAAAGCAAATATGGTGCATTTTACAAAATAATTATTTTCCAGATACGTTTTACCTGTGATTAGGTGTGTGTATGGTCGTTTTATCAAGCGATGCAATTTTTCAGTTGTGTACATGTTGAACAAAATTGATTGCAAGTACAGAGGGGAAACATATATTTGGAGTAGAAGAAGGGGATGCAAGCTAGCACAAAACATACTTTGATTGAATCTGTGGGTCGACACAACGACGACAGCATTGTCTCTAGAACGGTTTATGTAATTGTCAATAATAGAAACAGGAATAAGACTGTCGTCAGCATGTCGATATACAGAGTGTAAGTGTAACAAGAAAAGTCATAGTATACAATCTATACTATGACGACGAGCGGCAATAAGAATAAATATTATAGTATATATGCTATATACTGTACATGTATTTATTTTAATGCATATTGTGTGTGTTTTTTGTGTAAAATTAATAGTGAGTTCAATTTGGTGTAGCAAAGGCAGAGAACTAATTGGAAAAGTAAAATAAAGATGAAATGTTTTTATTTGAAACAAAACGTGCAATTTAAGTGCTTCACCAAGAAAGCGCTATATCCGCTATTTTATATAAAGCAAAGACTTGAGGAGCTGCACGGCAAACTGCAAAAAAACTTTGTTAAAACCGATAATTCGCTATAGCTGAGTTTCAGCTACATGTATTCTTAAACAGACTTTGACTGTAAATAATGTTTCATTGCGAACTTATATAAAACAAATCACACTCTGAAAATGTACATGAATGAATAATTACAATTTACATATGGTAACAATATGATCAAATGTATATATTTTTAAGTTCATGCTGTACAAAAAAAAAACATTATTGATGTGCAAAAATAAAAACTGTATATACAACTCTGTAAGTGTACGGTCCCTGCCAAGACTTGAACATGGATGTTTTTTCTCGAAAGAAAAACGTGTTTTTTTTACACTACAGAGATAGTGTATATAGTGACCAGTGAAGCGTAAATTTGCTGTACCCCTCGTGTATGAATATAGTTAATTGTAAATTTCATTTTCTGTTTGCGTTTTGAAATCGAGGTGAAACGTTTTTATTTTGTATAAGTGTATGAGTTTGTTATAATGTGTGTGAATGTGATTTAGACCTCACTTCTTAAAACGCAAATAATAGGGAGGTGTTTCATTAAAGTAATGTTTTAGCGGAAGAGCGTGACGTCATAGCTTCTTTCTCTTTGTGTGTGTGTGTAGAAGCGCCCCTTTTACTTCACATGTTCAAAGAGAGAGAGAGAGACGTTGACATTTTGGAGTTATGCAAGTAATTGTAAGTAGAAAAGGTGTTTTAATGTGCATACAATTTACATGTCTTCTATTGGACGTGTCATTGAGTTTAGATTGTTTGCCAATTTTATATAAAGTCTAAACTCAATGTTTCTATCGCAATATTGAATTATAGTATAAATATTACGGCCGTGATAACCGCCATCGTCCTACTCTTGCGGTTGTTCTTTTTTTAGCTGCGTGTCTATTAATAGACACTCCGCTTATTTTATGTAGGTCAGTCCGTGACAACACCAACTGCAAATGTCTGCAAGCCTATGTTTAATTTGACAAGTCCAATAGAAGACAATGTAAATTGTATGCACATTAAAACACAGTTTCTACTTACGATTACTTATATTTGCCAAACTCCAAAATGTCAACGTCTCTCTCCTCTCTTCGAACATGTGAAGCAAAACTTTAATGGCAGCTTCTGCGCACACAAAAAAGGAAGGAGCTATGACGTCACGCTCTTCCGCTAATACATTACTTTAATGAAACATCTCCCGATTATTTGCGTTTTTTTCCCAGTGAGGTCTGAATTACATTTACACATATTATAACTAACTCATACACATATACAAAATTTCCTTGGAATTTTATTAGAACAAAACATATTTCACCTCGATTCCAAAACGTATACAAAAAATGGCATTCACAATTAACTATATCCATACACGAGGGGTACTGCAAATTTACGCTTCACTGGTCACTATATACGCTATATGGAATCGCCAATTACGTCAAACCTAATCTCAGTAATAGAGCGTTCTAATGATTTCCATACACAGTAATAGTTAACTGAATTTACATATTCATGAATAATAATTTAACGCTCTATGAAAAGGATACCGAATATGCTCGAGGCTCTGCTCGAAACAGCATACATAAACCAAGGACATGTCTTCCGTGCGAATGAAAGGAGGAAGGGCGAATGTGCTAGTAAATAAAAAAGTAGAGATGAAAAAAAATAGGGAAAGAAAACAGGAGGTAGTTTGGAGTAGCTTAGGAATGGTGCATACAGCAGGATAATATAAATGTACACATAAACATTAACAAAGAAGACGATTGAGATAGCTCACATGGTAATAGACAACGCCATAACAATTTCTTCTACACGAAAACATATTAACTTCATGCTTAATGACACCTTCAATGCCGTTAACAAGGCCGCAAGTAATATTCAGTATCATATCTGAACAACATGACCAACATCGTCACACCAACATCGTTATCTTCATAACCTCTAATCATAATAATAACTATTCGCAGGTATGATAACAAGTATATCATCTCATCAACAAAAGTGACTGTTCAACATAGCCTGATTATCTGTATGTTTGATATCGACAATAACAATATAACTTTTTATACAAGTCGGATGGACATAATAAATCACCATCAGCACCCCTAGTGAATGTTGAAATAGTGGATCCGCATTACGACTGATCTACACTATAACTAGTCATCATGTTTAACCATCATCATCATCATCATCAACAACAACAACAACATCGTTCTATCGTAACCAACCTCTTACCTCTAATCATGAAAGTAATTGCTAATGATAAATCATCTCATCATATCACATAATCATCAGTTTGTCTTTTTAACATCATTTTTGCACATTATATCTGTGGTAACGCCATAATATGCATCATCAGCGTCTCTAATAAAAGTTATATATTACATCATCATTATGCCAAGCTAGGGTATTTATAACCACTCGTCTTTAACGTATTGTATCACTCACATCATTGTTGTTACCAATATCAGCATCACACATATACATAATAGTTATTTTTATGACTAATCAAAATCATCATAACTGAATAACACTTTCTAATCTACGCTGTATAACTAATTATACACATAATATTTTATCAACATCATCACTGTTGTTTTGATTATCATCACCACACCAATAAATAGTCGTCATCATTATGACAAATCAACGACAGTGATTAGTGAGAATCATCGTGGTAGTTGCGGTATTATAATAAGTTGTTTAAAACATAAATAATAGTGCATACAATTAATAGTTCCAGCATGACTAATTTAATGCGTCCACATAGCACATGGTAAATGCAAAACGACTTGGTAAGAACTAATATTATTCAATAATCGTATGAACATCGTAGCCATGGCTAATCATCAGGTGACTTATCTTTATCTTATTGTCATGATATTAGTCATTAATCACCAGTATCAATTGAATAGATACTATAGCTACCGTGAGCAGGGGATGCTGACCACGATTGGGATACATCCCAAGAAGGCGTCTGACTTCGACGAGGCTTCCTTTGTAGCTGCCCTGCAGATATCAGGCATGATGGGACTTGGGGAGGTGTGGTTGGACCGTACCGTCAAAGTGGGAATACACATGTCAGTTTTGAACATGGTGCTGAGGCATCTGACATTGGCACAAGTCCTTATCCTGCACTGCCGTGGGAGGAGCGTGGGGATTTGAACGAAGTCTTCAGCACTCTCAAGATGATCTTTGGAAGTAGGGTGTCGCGAGAACAGAAGGTACATGTCTATTGTTTCACGGGCAGTGCCGGGATGGTCGAGCAATGGTCCAGGGACTTCCATAATGCCTATTTTGATTTCACACGGCTTGTGAGCCAATTTTGGGAGGCCAAACTGGCAGGCCTGTTCGCCGTCCCGGATGATCGTATCATGCTGAAAACAGATGCTTTTAGTTCCCCGGGTTCCCAAGTTCAGGTCCCGCGTTCATAGGGCAGGCCGCAGCGGTAGTTGCCACGGCCAGGGGTTGCTCCACTACGACTCTTCTGGAACTCACCGCCCGGAACACCGCCGACTGTACCTGCCAGAAGGAGCCAACGCGTAAGGAAGAGGACCCGACCAAACAACATGGGATAATATGTCAGACCTGGACGGGTGGGTACTACGGGAATCCTGCCTATTCTACCTCCCTTGTTTGTTGCTGGGTGGCAGGGTACATACCAAACCAAGGTCGAAGAGGAGGTTCGAACCCTCCCCGTGCAGGCCTCCTTCACCATTAAGTTGGGAGGAGTGTTGTGACCAGCGAAAGGGGTTATCCGAATGTGATCACGCAGATGCCTGGTGCTCGTTCTTATGAAGGACACGACTTGATGAGCCGGGAACCACGGCTGGCGCGCGAGATGACCCGGCCAGACGTCACGTGATCCGCTGCGAGCTAGCTGGAGGGCGATTTGAGCTGCAGCAACGAAGAGGAGCTGACCGAGATTGCTACAGCAGACAAAAACCAACATTATTACAGATCCTGGCGGAAATCTTTGGAACCACCACCATGAACAAGTGAGTATCACCTTAACACTATAGTTTAATGATAAATGACGATACCTGTCTAGCTGTCTCTATATCTTGCAACGTGCACTCAGTATCCCTTGAGTATCATTTGCACACGTGCAGAGCCATTATATTTTAGGAATGGACATATATATTTTATTAATAACTATCCATTATTTTTGTCCATTTAGAGCTGATTGCACGCATTATGCAAATAACTTATTCTAGTATAACCGCAGGTAATGGCACAGTTGCAACATGCATAGCTGCCGTCATATGTACGTCCTAAAAGATACAACTACTTAGCATGCAACTCCTGTGGTCGTCTTGACTTTACAACGACACATTGCACCACTATAGCAACAACAATGTCCCCGGGAAAGTAAACTTGTTATTATATTTACACGAGCATATTTGTGTTTTACTTATATTGCCATGGCGGGGATTTCTTTATTTACACTGTCCTGTTTTAATGGGATGACAGTAGGGTATGTGTGAAGTTTGGTGCACCCTAGAACCGGTTTAAACCCCTAGTGGCCTACTTTGCCATTGACCGTTCCAAGGCGGTAGCCCTATTGTCAACCCTTTCGTGTTTGTGATGTCGTTTGCATTTAATATTACTTTTGCCTTCTTCTTGTGTGTTTGCGTGTTTGTTTCTGTATTTTGTGGTTGACTGTCCTCCTTGAATGCTACTTTTCCTGTCCGATCTTTTTATATTTCTTGAAAATTACACATTTTAAATATTTTGGGTACGATTAAAATAAAACATTATGACACAGAATAATCCAGTTTCAACATTGCAATCATAATGCATTGGTTCAAGTTAATGACGTGGTCTCAGTAGAATATCAGTAGATAAGGACTTGGCTTAGAGAAACCCCGCGTAGGGTTCGCTCCCGGGTGCGGAGGCATGTCTGATGAGAAAACTTCATGTTTCATCTCATATCCGTCCGAGGCTGCAGTCCCAATATATATGATGTGTTAACGGGGCGTAAACCCCAATTGTATTCAGGTTAATAAAGTGTTTAAACACTTTAAAGTGAAATTTATGTTGTAGTCGAAATTAATGGTATACATATTACCTACTAGTATTCCAAAACGGAAGGCGGGACTTCAGACTCAAAGTATTTATACGGAATTAACATGGTTGATACAACATATCCAGTTTGCAAAGTTGCGTAGAGCTTACTGTATCAACTGAGTTATCGTGCATGCCTAGTGTACAGCCTGTAATGTTGTCAGACAAGATAATGAATTGTATTCAAAATGTACAATCCATGTCTGCAGTGTTTCAGACCTCATTAGGTGTAACTACTAAATGCGCCTTACTAAGTGAAGAAAGGGCATTTTTTTATTTTTTGTTTTAGAACCTATTACTACAGAGAGCATTTCAATTACATTGAAGATTGTTTAAGAAGGAGAAACGTCTCGTATGTTTTTATTTCTAAAATAAATTTGTCACAAAGGGTCTCTGCATTTCAATAGATGTCATGTATTGTGAGGTACTCGGATTATTTCATTTAAAAGCTATTATCAGTATTAAAAGCTATTATCAGGAGGGAAATATGGCTGTAATGTACTCAAAGGCATACAATAGCATGGGTGTTTGGGGTGATACAGGATGAGGAATAAAGGTGAGTATGTAGTAAAAATCTGAAACCATTGTGCAAATATTTTCATTATAATAATAATTTTTTTTTTTTTTGATTTGTGTTTTAAAACAATAAACTATCAACTATCATAGCTAAAATGTTTACTTCTCTTTTTTTCTTATTCAAAAGAGTTAAGTAAAATATAATTTATGCTATACCTTAACTTATATTCAGTATAGGAATGCTGTTCAAAGAAACAATTGTAATCGAGCCTTAATCAATGGTCTGTATTTATAGGTTATTATATATTTGCATTGCGATATGTGCACAAGCTATTCCGCGTAACATGAAATTTAATGTCCCAATACCCATAATTAATAAAACACTTATATTTTCAAATATATTTACAATTTGGGCCTATTGTTATGCCTATTTTTATATCTTCACGTGCATGCTTGCACGGGTTTTATGGATGTTTGATAGCTGGATATGAGTATGGTTTTATGAATGTTTCATGCTGATCGGGAGGCGATCGCATAAGCAACCAACTTTAGCTAGGTGAAACAATCAAATAGCTACCTTGCTTTGTCAAATGCTGTATAGAAATCGTCCATATCCAGAAGAAAATTGCAATATTAATATCTTTTTCGCGATTTCGGAAGTGCCAAATATGGCCAAATAACATACACCGGAAATTATAACCGAAAAAGTAGGTCCCACGTTGCAGGTGCACGTCGTAAATGTGAAATATTAAAGGATGTAGTAACTGTGTAATATGTATACAAAATTAGGATGCGTATGATCTTAAATTAACACGGAAATAGAAAACTTTATTAAAATTGAGAAAAACTCCCATCTTACTGGATGAGTTTGAGACGTAAGAATACAATTTCGCGTAAACAGAGTGAAGCCGGAAAATTATTGTAAACAAACGTCGGCGAACCTATAAATAAAGCGACATCTTATGTCCTATCAAAGAACAGTATTGACGGTAATGTTAAATATAACAAGGATGATATATTGGTTCATATTTTACTAGAAACCTCACTTAAACGCGTGTATTTGCACCAATGTCTGGGGCAAAAAATGGCGACATGCAGTTCATCACGAGGTCACTTTCGAGGTCAAAATACGTAACGTTATATTAGTTGGCATGCGATTTTCGGCTTGGCACAGCCTTCAGTATATCAAAACAGAATTATTTTCATTATGAATTTTCTTTTATTTCTCATTTTGAAGTAACTTGAGATTCCGTCGTATGATGGTCAAATTACTGTTACATTTTTACAAAATATTAATAATAATAAAAAAAAATGTGCACCAACATTATTCTTTTCAAAATCTTGGTTCGAAGACGCTTAAAACGATATGCAAAACATGCACAAACTCCAACAAAATCACATATAAAACTAAATTTACTTTTTTTTCATTTTGGGCAGTTGAGAGGAACCTTAAAATGCCCCCTTGTAATGAGGAGTTAAATATTAACTTTTAACCATTTAAATATCCCCAAAAGTCGAAATTGCTTATTAACAACTTAGAATTAAGCAAACAGAAAACTAAGGCTTTACCTAAAGAGAAAATTCAAGGTGTCCCAGATAAAAATCTGTGGGGACTATTTAAACGCCTTATCCCACAACTAACACAATGAAACCCCGCAACATTAGTATTGGGTGCTGTTATAAATGTGAAAAGTCGATCAAAACTGACTTATATTGCCTATGACATTAGATGATGAGTATATAAATCAGGTAATCATTTATATTTTTAACTAGTAACAACAAATATTTAATATATCTAAGGTTACGCTGGCTGCTTAAAGTTAAATGAAAGTTTAGTGACCTCTCAGAATGTAAACATTCAAAGACTTGAAACCCCAATCATAACATTATGTTACTACAAGCGGTGTTTGTGCCCAACATAAAAAGCTGGATAGTACGGGAAGTGTGCTCTTACGGAGTACCAGGCCGGGACCCCTACCGAAAACACCACGGGGCAACGAACACATCCTAATGATGGTAGACCAGTTTAGTGGGTGGAGTGTGTCCCATTGCCTTCACAGACCGCAGAAGTTACTGCACGAGCTGTTGTAGATGAGTTCTTCTCCCGATTTGGTTAACCGTTCCAGCTATTTTCAGACCAGGGTCGAAACTTCGATTCAAAGTTATTTGCTGCCGTGTGAGAAACACTACATATTCACAAGGCCAGGAAAACTCCCTATCGCCCCGTTGCCAACGGACAAGTCGAGAAATACAATCGGACGTTAATGGATGCTGTACGCTGATTTATAGGCAAGTCCCAGAACCAATGGGACATGCATCTCCAATAGTTGGCGATGCATTACGGGCGTCCGTGAATAGAAGCACGGGATATACAGCGAATAAGCTCATGCTTGGCAGGGAGGTAAACACACCAGCTCACCTGATGTTTCACCAACAAGACATCAACGGATGTTGATGAGTATGTGACAGACCTGGCAAATGAGATCGGTAAGGCCGCAAGCTGGCGAGAACCTAGCTGAAGACATCGCTCAAGAGGATGAAAAGGAATTACGATGTCTGCATCTTGGAGAGACCGTCTGAAAAGGGAGACGTCGTGTGCTTGCTGGAGACGGCCACCCTGAAGGGCAAGTGTAAAAATCTGAGCCCGCCCTGGAAGGTCCCCGCAGTTATCGTCAAGAAGAATCTGCCTACTTGTACCGAGCGAAACTGAAGAACGCCATCTTCGTAACCAACCATGACATGTTGAAGCCATGTAAGGACCGGAAGCAGCTGTTAGGCTGGAGGTCCAGGATGCAGATGATGGCAAGCTGTAGGGAAACCATGGCAGGGACGATTTATGATCCAATGTGACAGTTGCAATGAATGGTACCACGGGTCCTGTGTTAACCTCACAACCACGGAGACGATGGACATAAACAAGTTCAAGTGTGGACCGTGCAAGACCCGTCCATAAGGGAAAACCAGCTTCTAACCCTGTTGTTTGCCTTGTGTAATTCCAGGTTGCCAGGGCTATCGCAGACCAGGGTGAAGAACGATCTGGAGCGGATTAACGGCAGACAGCCAGAGGAGGGCTATGGCCAGCGAAGGAGCTAGTGCAAATGATTGCTCTCTGCCGGTGAGTCTCCAGAAGGAGTGCTCAAGTGGAGATCTTCATGGGCCAGGTGGCACTTGCCCAGCGGTTGAGGAACAGAGGCTTGCTGAAGGATGTTGCAAGGGACGCCTATGACTTCGAATTCGCAAGTCGCGAGTGGGTCAGTGCCAACATCGCCCCTGCCGGGAGACGGCTACGGCCTTGGGCCAAAACCGAATCCGCAGCAAAGGGATAGGCTATTGAGGAGGATCCGCATCTGGAGCGGCGAGTAGAGGACGTCGACAGTGGAGGCCTAACGAAGGACGAGCCGCTAACATCCTGTGAGCAGCCTAATCTTGGACAGTCAACCCCCGAAGAAGACTCGATAGTGGCGCATGTGGAAAAGCTCCTCGGTCACCAAGAGAACAAATCCTTTCCGGAAGTGACTGGCAAGGGACACCGCGCAGACATGAATTTGTTGGAGGAAGTAGCCAAAGAAGGGGGACTAGTGGAACACCCAACTGGACAAGCGGGCTCTCAACATTGGGAACTAGACTCGGGACTTGGGGATGACCGGCCTCCCTAGTGAATCAGGTGGCCAGGCCCATATGTCAACCAGTTCAAGAACATATCGAAGGTGGGTACTACGGGTATCCTGTCTATTCTACCTCCCTTGTTTGTTGCTGGGTGGCAGGGTTCAAACCAAACCAAGGTAGAAGAGGAGGTTCGAACCTCTTCCCGTGCATGCCTCCTCATCATAAATTGGGGAGGAGTGTTGTGACCAGCGAAGGGGGGTATCCGAATGTGATCACGCGCACCTGCAAATGTCTGGTGTTCGTTCCTATTAAGGACACGTATTGATGAGCCGATAACCATGGCTGGCGCACGAGAGAACTCGGCCAGACGTCACGTGACCCGCTGCGAGCTAGCTGGAGGGCGATTTGAGCTGCAGCAACGAAGAGGAGCTGACCGAGATTGCTACAGCAGACAACAAACCAACATTATTACAGATCCTGGCGGAAACCTTTGGAGCCACCACCATGAACAAGTGAGTATCACCTTAACACTATAGTTTAATGATAAATGACGATACCTGTCTAGCTATCTCTATATCTTGCAACGTGCACTCAGTATCCCTTGAGTATCATTTGCACACGTGCAGAGCCATTATATTTTAGGAATGGACATATATATTTTATTAATAACTATCCATTATTTTTGTCCATCTAGAGCTGATTGCACGCATTATGCAAATTACTTATTCTAGTATAACCGCAGGTAATGGCACAGTTGCAACATGCATAGCTGCCGTCATATATACGTCCTAAAAAATACAACTACTTAGCATGCAACTCCTGTGTTGTCTTGACTTTACAACAGTATGGCAACAACAATGTCCCTGGAAAAGTAAACTTGAAAATTACACATTCTAAATATTTTGGGTACGATTAAAATAAAACATTATGACACTGAATAATCCAGTTTCAACATTACAATCATAAATGCATTGGTTCAAGTTAATGACGTGGTCTCAGTAGAATATCAGTAGATAAGGACTTGGCTTAGAGAAACCCCGCGTAGGGTTCGCTCCCGGGTGCGGAGGCATGTCTGATGAGAAAACTTCATGATTCATCTCATATCCGTCCGAGGCTGCAGTCCCAATATAGATGATGTGTTAACGAGGCGTAAACCCCAATTGCATTCAGGTTAATAATTTAAAGTAAAATTTATGTTGTAGTCGAAATTAATGTTATATATATTACCTACTTGTATTTCAAAACGGAAGGCGGGACTTCAGACTCGAAGTATTTATACGGAATTAACATGGTTGATACAACAGTTTGCAAAGTTGCGTAAGGCTTACTGTATCAACCGAGTTACAGGCATGCCTATTGTACAGCCTGTAATGTTGTCAGACAAGATAATGAATTGTATGAAAAATGTACAATCCATGTGTGCAGTGTTTCAGACCTCATTAGGTGTAACTACTAAATGCGCCTTACTAAGTGAAGAAAGGGCATTTTTTTTAATTTTTGTTTTAGAACCTATTACTACAGAGAGCATTTCAATTACATTGAAGATTGTTTAAGAAGGAGAAACGTCTCGTATGTTTTTATTTCTAAAATAAATTTGTCACAAAGGGTCTCTGCATTTCAATAGATGTCATGTATTGTGAGGTACTCTGATTATTTCATTTAAAAGCTATTATCAGTATTAAAAGCTATTATCAGGAGGGAAATATGGCTGTAATGTACTCAAAGGCATACAATAGCATGGGTGTTTTGGGTGATGTAGGATGAGGAATAAAGGTGAGTATGTAGTAAAAATCTGAAACCATTGTGCAAATATTTTCATTATAATAATAATTAAATTTGTTTTGATTTGTGTTTTAAAACAATAAACTATCAACTATCACAGCTAAAAATTTTACTTCTCTTTTTTTCTTATTCAAAAGAGTTAAGTAAAATATAATTTATGCTATACCTTAACTTATATTCAGTATAGGAATGCTGTTCAAAGAAACAATTGTAATCGAGCCTTTATCAGTGGTCTGTATTTCTAGGTTATTATATATTTGCATTGGGATATGTGCACAAGCTATTCCGCGTAACAGTAATGCACGACTTTAGGAGAGAAATATGTATACGCGGAAGAACGAGTGCAATATATCCCATTATTGTATACTTTCATATTGTCCCGTTTAGTTTGCATTGAGCTAAGCGTGCAATATTCTACGATATTGCACGCATTGATATTGCACGGGAACTTTTGCTCGTGCTTGCTAAGAGCCGCGAAATAGAAATAAGGAACTACTTTCAAATAAAAATATTGGAATCCTTCCTATAGTGTCAACAAAACAATACGGGTTTTTTTACAACCTTTTATGGCAAAAATTGATAAAATAATTCAAATGGTCACTCACCCACTGTTTTTAACGTTATCGAATGGTAAACAAACTTCCGAAAATCGCTTGATGTTTTTAATGACGTCATCCGACGTCGACGTCGTTTTCGCGCAAATAATCATCCACACAAAATGAAACTGAATGGCAAGATAGGAATTCCATCAAAAGCTATAAAAATAACACAAATACAATGAAAAGTAATAGTCATACAATTAACATTGATCAAAAACAATATGAAAGTATACAATAAAAAGGTTATTGAATTTGTATGGCTAAATATTACTTGGAACTCGTTGTTTTGGCGCAGGAAGACTCGCAAGCTCGTCGTCCTTTGCCAAAACAACTCGTTCCAAGTAATATTTAGCCATACAAATGCAATAACCTATATTATTGTATACTTTCATATTGTCCCGTTTAGTTTGCACTGAGCTAAGCGTGCAATATTCTACGATATTGCACGCATTGATATTGCACGGGAACTTTTGCTCGTGCTTGCTAAGAGCCGCGAAATAGAAATAAGGAACTACTTTCAAATAAAAATAACGGAATCCTTCCTATAGTGTCAACAAAAAAATGCGAGTTTTTTTTCAACCTTTTATGGCAAAAATTGATAAAATAATTCAAATGGTCACTCACCCACTGTTTTTAACGTTATCGAATGGTAAACAAACTTCCGAAAATCGCTTGATGTTTTTAATGACGTCATCCGACGTCGACGTCGTTTTCGCGCAAATAATCATCCACACAAAATGAAACTGAATGGCAAGATAGGAATTCCATCAAAAGCTATAAAAATAACACAAATACAATGAAAAGTAATAGTCATACAATTAACATTGAACAAAAACAATATGAAAGTATACAATAAAAAGGTTATTGAATTTGTATGGCTAAATATTACTTGGAACTCGTTGTTTTGGCGCAGGACGACTCGCAAGCTCGTCGTCCTTTACCAAAACAACTCGTTCCAAGTAATATTTAGCCATACAAATGCAATAACCTATATTATTGTATACTTTCATATTGTCCCGTTTAGTTTGCACTGAGCTAAGCGTGCAATATTCTACGATATTGCACGCATTGATATTGCACGGGAACTTTTGCTCGTGCTTGCTAAGAGCCGCGAAATAGAAATAAGGAACTACTTTCAAATAAAAATAACGGAATCCTTCCTATAGTGTCAACAAAAAAATGCGAGTTTTTTTTCAACCTTTTATGGCAAAAATTGATAAAATAATTCAAATGGTCACTCACCCACTGTTGTTAACGTTATCGAATGGTAAACAAACTTCAGAAAATCGCTTGATGTTTTTAATGACGTCATCCGACGTCGACGTCGTTTTCGCGCAAAATAATCATCCACACAAAATGAAACTGAATGGCAAGATAGGAAGTCCATCAAAAGCTATAAAAAATAACAAATACAATGAAAAGTAATAGTCATACAATTAACATTGATCAAAAACAATATGAAAGTATACAATAAAAAGGTTATTGAATTTGTATGGCTAAATATTACTTGGAACTCGTTGTTTTGGCGCAGGAAGACTCGCAAGCTCGTCGTCCTTTGCCAAAACAACTCGTTCCAAGTAATATTTAGCCATACAAATGCAATAACCTATAGTACAAATATAATAGCCTTTTTACTGCATACGCATTTAATATAAAAACGAATAAATTGTACAAAACAATAGGGTTTAACATTTAATTTTCATCAAAAACATGTATTTGAAACAACATACTGTGGGAATTTTCCACCTTGGAAACCAACTGCTATAATATTAACATCACATGAAACATTTCCTGTGACATGAACTAAGAATTGCACCAATCACTAACGACTATGCTTCCAAGGGATCCCCGTTTCAGTATGTATTGAAATTCAAACTGTCAAGCGTTTGTTTAGTTGTGCTGTGTGGCGGCTGTAAAAACTCGCCCGTACTACAAATCAGAAATTTCAGTATTTATTTTAATGTGTTACCAGCTAAATAATCAAAACTGTAGTATACCGCAAGAAAAGTTGGAGAAGAAAAGGGTTAAACATGCAACCCAAAACAGCTCAGTGGGTCGAGCATTCAGTGAGCCTTCAATATTTCGTGTCTGATCTCAGAGTCGGGGTGACCAAATGGTCTTGTCTCTCCCTCCCTCTCCCCCATCCCGCTTGATCCGCTATTGAGGTACCATACAAATCACTATACAATCCCTTGAGACAAGTGAAATTAAATTAAATTTAATTAAATGATATCGGATCTCTGTAGACGATAAACATAGTGATTATCGTACATAGTGATTATCGTATATAGTGATCAATATGATTTCCCTGTGGACCATAGCTTTTATTGCTTTATAAAAACAAGACGAGCATTGCAAGATTTTAGTATAGTTTGTCAAACATTCTCTGCTTGAACAGTGTCTGCGTGCCGTAAACACCATGCATTCATTCTGCTTGACCAAACTGGTGGAGAATTAGCAGTAACGATGAGTTAGAACGGCTGTCTATGTGTCATTACTGTCTTTTTTAAAAACCATTTTTGAACGGAAACGTTCAATTATATTGGTCGTTGTCACCCGGACGGAGGAGCACCATCACGCTTGTGTACACAACGAATAAGTGAGTAAACCGATGGCTCAGTTACTTCCATTTTGTCATTTATGGGCGGGTTTTCGATGTAAAACAGACAAAACTCACATGTGACGAAATATGCATCGTAACTCAACGTACAAAGCAAATGAATGGTGTGTTGTTGTTTTTCGCAAATAAAGAGGTTTGCCTCCAGAACTGAACCAGAGACGTATATCAAATATTGTGAGGATAAAATATACGTGACAAATACACTACATCCCCCAAGGTGTGGCGTTTATGCTCGAATTTTATATCTACTATTTCTATGATGTTTATATTCATATATATATGATCATCTTTGTGTGTGGGTATAGCCTGGAGGGGATTTATTTATCTCGTTTAATTCGGATGACAATTGGGTATTCGTGCTAATTCTATTATTTAAAATACCTATAAAAAACGTTTGAACAATCAACTAACTACTGTTATAGCTCGACAAGTATTTACGTTGTCCGGGTTATTATTTTTTTAATGGAGGAATGATAATGCCTTTACTCCTAGGACATTTTTTCTTTTTTCTCATTCAGCCCATTTGTTTTGAGTTTGTTTGTTTTGTTAATGTCAATGGCTCCAAACTGTCTTTTCCAGGTGTACCGGAAGTAAATCAAATCCCATTGAGTCCAATGCTATATTGACAAAGCTTTCTAGTTAGCCATTTTTCAAAATGAAATTCAAACTAAGATTCACTTACATGTTCTTAGTCATGAGACCTGCCTCTCTAGAAAACTGCTGAGAATAGTAGGGGTCATGTGGCATATAAGAAAATAAAATTCTGATCTTTGTTGATACCGTGAACAAACTGCATTCATTCGGCACCTCTTAAATGTGTTCTACTTTCACTTTCAAAACTGTCAAGTTGATAAATAAAATCATCATACAACCATGCAAATGGTTTTAAGCTATCACAAACATGTCAATAAAGTCATTTCAGCCAGACAAACAGGCCTTAAATACTCAAAAATGCCTTTTATCACAAAAAAAGTTAGGGATTATATATTTGGGAACTCCTTTCGACTACACCAGGCATGAATACCCTACACCAGGCATGAATACCATAGTGATTTACTTCCGGTACACCTCCACGGCGAGATCCATTACTGTGGTAATAAATAAAGCACTAAGAAATCTCTCCAGGCGAGCGGAATTAAACTATATCGAGTCGCTGTGGTATGAAAGCAGAAAGCGTGTCTTTTATCGTGATTATCATACAATATATGTATATGATTTCCCTGTGGACCACAGGCTTGTCATATCTTTTAATGTTATAAAAGCATTGCAAGATTTTAGTAAAACAATTGTATAGTTTGTCAAACATTCTCTGCTTGGCCATAAAGACGAAAGATTATCAGTGATAGTGAGTTAGAACGGCTGTCTATGTGTCATTAAAGACATGTTACAAAACTGAACGACAATGTTCAAATATCTTTGTCGCTGTCACCCGGACAGAGGAGCACCATCACGCTTTGTACACAACAAAAAAGGTGAGCAAACCGGTGGGTCAGTTACTTCTGGTTTATCATTAAATGATTTATGATCGGGTTTTCGATCTCATTACGAACGTTCATACAGTCTTTATTAAACTTGTTAAAATGTATCAAACGTGTTTATGCTCCTATCACTTGGCAACGCACTGCATGTTTAGTGGTTGACTATTTACAGATCGCCACTATACTTATCTCTTTTATTGTGCAATGATCGGACAGATTTTGGACTTCCTCAATCCAGAAAAGACAGTAACTTCAATATTGTCTTGTCGTGCGCTTAATGTTTTTTTCTCTTGTTACTTTGGCTTCAGCCAAAACATTTACTTGCTTTGAGACTTTCTAGGATATATATATTCATATACACATGATTATCTTTGTGTGAGTATATAGAGTTGCATTTTTTTTTATTTCTACTGTCCCTTTAATTTGGATGACAATAGAGTATTCGTAAGAGTGGGTTTTGGTGCACGTTAGAACCTGGTATAAACACCCTGCGGCCTTTTTCTCACTGACCGTTTCAGGGTGGTAGCCCTATTGCTAGCCTTTTTATATTTGTGACGTCACATACCTCCTTTTATTTATCCTTTTAATGGTTGATTGTTTCGGTGCGTGTTTTTGACTGACTGTTTTGCCTTTCCTGTTTTGCCTTTCAACTGCTACGTTTCCTGATCGACTGTTATACTTACGTCAATAGATCTATAATGTTACGAAAACGTTCTTAAGAGTCGGACATAGAGGATATCAGCGTGTTTTACATTTCTCTGGCAGAACGGTTGAGATTCCTCAGTGAAGTGAAAGAATATTCATAATCGCTAAATATTAATAACTAACTCCGCACACAAAAATAACTGTGACGTTGAGTTATGACGCCAATGAAGTGTTGCTGACGTCGACTTCATCCGACGGTAACGTTCATTGAAGCGAATAAGGTATGATACTATTATAATAAACTGATTTAAAATGTAATAAAAGGATGATTTAACTGCTTGATTTTATGCTGGGTTCGATTACAGGAAAATTGTAATCGTCGGGTTTTGTTTTTCACTCTCTCGCATACGCGCTCGTTCGTGAAACGAACCACACGTCTACAATCTCGTAAATAATTTCACTATAATCGATTCCAACAATTAAATGATCCCTATATTTTGCATGTATAAAGTATTCTCAAAGCTTTTACAGATCTATATTATTTGTTATGTGTTTTATAGATCTATATTATTTGTTATGTGTTTTATAGATCTATATTATTTGTTTCTATATTATTTGTTATGTGTTTTATAGATCTATATTATTTGTTATGTGTTTTATAGATCTATATTATTTGTTATGTGGTTCAATTCTGTTTGATCGAAAACCGAAGGCCATTCGACCATTTGGTCTTCGTATTAAACCAAAATTAAGAGACACTGAAATCGACCTAAATTTGGTTGCCAAGTACAAAGTACCACAAATTCCACCGTGGACTTTGGAAACTCCAACAATTATTTTTGATCTTTGTAATAATAACAAATCCAGTACAGACCCTACTGTCTTTCAAAGCAAATTTAATGAAATTAAATCGAAATACTGTGACTTTCAACATATCTACACAGATGGCTCTAAAGATGGAGATAAGGTAGCTGCAGCCGCTGTTGTTCACAAACACAGCATAAAGAGCCGCCTGCCTGACAAGGCCTCTATCTTTTCAGCTGAACTTAAGGCAATTGAACTTGCCTTAAATTATATTCAGGAATCTGATGATGACCATTTTGTAATCTTTTCTGATTCCCTTTCATCTCTTCAAGCACTGGGTAATATGAAACATGATAACCCAGTTGTGCTTCAACTTTTAGAAAAGTACAATTCTCTTATAATTGATAATGTTATTATTTTCTGCTGGCTTCCAAGCCATGTAGGAATACGTGGTAATGATAGAGCTGATAGTGCTGCTAAGGCAGCATTAGATTTACATATAACTAATACCAAATTACCTTATACTGATTTTAAAAGTTGTATTAACACATATATTCGTAACTCTTGGCAAGCCGCTTGGGATTCGTCAGTTAACAATAAACTCCATCCAATTAAACCGTTACTCGGAGAATGGCGTTCTTCTAGTAGACCCATTCGTCGACAGGAAGTTGTCCTAGCCCGGTGCAGGATAGGGCATACACGTTATACTCATTCATATTTATTACAAGGTGAGCAATTACCGGAATGTATACCCTGCTTTGCACCGTTAACGGTCAAACACATCTTATTGGAATGTGTAGACTTTGATCCTATGCGTCAAAGGTACTACAATGTTAATACTATGAAAGAGTTATTTGATACTGTAGATTTTAGTCTTGTTTTAGATTTCCTGAAAGAGATCAGACTATATAAATCATTGTAATGAGTTCTTATATATATTTACTTGTTTATATACCCGTTGCCGGGCATTTATTGATTTACATACATAGTTTATATTACACCTTATCATCCCTTATTTTAATTTTATTTTTAGTAGTTTTATCTTTATATATTTACATTAATTTTTAATTAATACTTCATTTGTCATATTTTTTTTGCGCACAATATGACCTATTTATGTGTCGACGTGCCGTAAAACACCATGCATTCATTCATTCAATTCTGGAGACCACTCCTTCAGCACAGCAGAAAACCTTCTTCTGTGCGACTTAACATGTAATCAAGCATCGTCTAAAACAAATATTGTGTCAATATCGTGGCAAAATCTAATTATTGTTTACCTTGATTGATTTTCTCACTATGCTGCAGAACGTAATAAATTATTCATTGTCAATCCGACGTGTTTATAGACATTTTCAGTGAAAATACCACTCTACTGACAGATTCTGTCGTGGCAAAATCTAATTATTGTTTACCTTGATTGATTTTCTCACTATGCTGCAGAACGTAATAAATTATTCATTGTCAATCCGACGTGTTTATAGACATTTTCAGTGAAAATACCACTCTACTGACAGATTCTGTCTACTGACAGAATGCACAAGGGCTATTTAAACATTAATCACAGTGGGCCCGTTCAGGGTTCTCCCATCGGTTACCGAAAGCACTCTCGGTGACCATCGTCTACCATCAGTCACCGTCGCTTGACGATAGGTAGAAGGTTGGTAACCAATCTTCCCGCAACTCTACACCTAAGGTAGTATCGATGGCCTCGTTGGTACCAAATGTTACCATCGGTGGTCATTGGCAACCAACGTAGTTGCCGATGGGAGAACCTTGAACGAACCCAATGTTGGGTAGAAGGCAGGGGCGTACCTGGGCATACTCCTACTCGGGGTAAGGGATGTATAATTCAGTAAATAGAAAAATCAAAGCAAAAATAATGACTCTGGAGAATTAGAATAGCTTCAAAATACGTTTCTAAGTCGCTCAAAACTACTTATTTTGGGTTCAATTTTTCCAAGTGGGACACCCCACTCCCACACTCCCACACCCTCCCCCGTGCGTATGCCCAAAAATACTACAGGTACGCCCCTGGAAGGATAATGACAGTGACAATCAATTGCACATGTGATTTATGTATGCTTTGCCTGATTAAAACTATGTATGGCCCGTTAGCGAGATGAGAGAATACGTTTAAGACATAGTTTCCCTTCTAACGCTACAAAGCTTGTAGGGCAATGTGAGCTGGTATGCGGAACAGGGACGCCTTTTTAATAGGTCCTTCTAAAGGTGCCTCATTTCCGCTTACCTGCTTGAAGACATGGTTAGAGCCTACTACCACAACTGCATATATTGTCATATGAGCAAGTGGAGCAATACTTCAGGTCTCACACCACAATTACTCTTCAGGTCTCACACCACAATTACTCGTCAGGCCTCACACCACAATTACTTTCCCATATGGTTCTTGTACAGCCTTTTCCAACATAATTATGACCTTCAAAGCTGAGCAGCAGACATTGTTGTAGGTTTAATGTATTCAGTATAGCCAAGACCAGTACATAAGTCAGCCAGTTTTTCACACTCACTCATATTTATGTGACCCCTTTACACAATTCATACACTATCTAGCTGAATGTGTGGTCCTTCGGTCAAACACTTTTGAAAATTGAATTTAATCTCATATCAACATGAGATTTTCTGTACCATCTGTCTTCAACACTGCTGATGAATGTTATAGCACAGAAACCCCTCTTTTCTCAAATTTGAAATTGCCCAAAATGGAGGGGAAAAAATAGAATTATTTTTTATTTTCCTTTTGTCTCTAGGTCCGTAATCTTTCAGTGGAGATAATAGGGACTATACGACCTGTAGATCAGTCGTTTGCCGTACTACAACAATTGTATGGTCGGAAATGGACAGGGCATGAACATTGTACTTTATCAAGGGCATTATATTTTGATTGTTCAGTTGCAAACTCGCGTTTAATATCCTATTTTAAGCTGAAATTCGTTATCTGACATGATCAAGGACAATAACCCATGCGCCAATTGTGCTCAATGTCGACAACATTCAAATCAAATTGGGTGACAAGTCCCATGTTTTGACACAATCAGGAGCATTAACTCCATAACAGATGCATCAAATTTGCTAATAGTCAGATTACTCTGAGTTCTTAGTAAAAAAAACAAAAATTCAAATCAATGTTGGCAGAAATGAGAAGCCGTTTCCTTAAGCTATTGGGTAAGAATGCTGAGATGCCCTTATTTTAACATTAGCAAGGGCAATAACTTCAAAAATAGAATTCTATTATTTGAATTGGAACTGAATTGGGGTTTTAAGACGCACCAACACATGAAATGTTATATGGCGCCTAAAAGGAACGAATATGCCAGGCTCATCCCTCATGTACATCGAGATAAAATATGGAAAACGGGCCTGGAACCTTCTCACCCTGAACTGCAGAGTTGCTGCAAATTCTATTGTAGACACTCCATTTACGCTGGAGCCCGTTATAGTTTTTCTGCCACTGCTCTAGTGATATGAGCGAGATGGCACCTGAAACAATAAAGGGGTCATGATGAAGACCTTTAATTACCATGAACAAAAAATGATAAAATGAACATGAATTTATTTTGGGTGGTGGGGGTGGGGGGGGGGGGGGGGCTGGGGTCTACCCCCTCTGCCTTCCCCTCCAACGGGATCTGCAGTGGCCCTATTCTTTGCACCGTAACCACACGGGGCAATTCTATTATTTGGACATAATCCAGGGCAATAACTCTTAACGCATGCATTAATTATGCTCATTGTTTACTTTAGTCCAGCCGTATGTTGACAAAATGTACATGAATTATGGGTTTTGTGGTAAAAGCACCAAACTAGGCACAGTAGTATGGTAATGCATACTGATCATTTTAAAAATGTCCGCCAAAATATATTATTTATTTATTTTATATGTATTTTGAGTAAGTAAATATATATCTTTTTGTGATTTTATGGTATTGATATTAAAAAAGGATGTATTTAAATATTAGTACAGATGTTTAAATGTTCATTTTTAAATGGTGGAAATCTTTAATAAAAACGGCCACATATTTGAGACCAAAAAAGCAACAAAAACATAGACAGTATAATTTAAGCATAACTGATATTTAAACTTGATCATGCTGGCACACAAATACAGCTGTAACTTAAGTGGAGAAAAGCTACCGTATATAACTATTATTTCCAAAAAGTAGATGCATACGTATATAATATTATAGTGATTACTTAGTGGTATGTTCTGTATGGCATATGCGTTATACACATCAAAATTGTGTATTTGACATTTACTCATGGGTTTCTGTGAGTTCCTTTTTTTCTTTGCAGTGTCACTACTTTATACCAATAAATGATATGTCTATCATAGCTTAACATTGTTATTATCTACATATATATCATTCGAGATAATAGTTTCCACCACATTCACAAACAGCGGTGCACAGCATTTCAGCTTAAATGCATTTGCACCTTCCGCAACATCCTTTGTCAGACTTGGTTACACACTTAAAAAGCTCTTGACAGGAGTATTATAATGCTTGTGTTAGTGTTGTCCAAAATGGTTTCTACATGCGTGCCAGTTCTTTGATGGTGCTTTGTTGGTCCTTTTATCCAACCTCGCCCCCGTTTGGTTACCGGATATAGAATGAGACCACTGCAAAACGAGTCCTCCCACACCCTCCACCAATTTGTCATTTTTGTCATGCTCAATAAAGGTCTTCATCATGACTCAGCATACCTACACGTGAGAATGTGGTTCAGTCGTAAATGGATTGTTTACTATAGACTTTGCGTTAACTCTGCAGTTCTGCAGGTTAGCATATTCTAGGCCCATTCTCCACATTTGTATCGATGTAAATTTAGGATGATCATATCCTGTTCATTCCTGTATGGCGCTATATATCTATCTATATTTCAATTAATCCAAACCCCAGTCATTTCAGGTGCCGTATTCAGTTCAATGCCTGTCCTCAGCAGTGTCCAGGTTGGTAAGCAAATCATGTTTATGATGTAGAACAGTTGCAGATGTTGGAGGATTTCCGTCGATATGCCGTCATGTGATAACTTATTTGCGTGCTTCATTTGTGTCCATGACAGAATGTTCTTGGTCATACATCAGCACTAAAAGGCGCTCGAGAAGGGACATCCCGAAGAGAAACCTCCTTTAGGACATTGCATAACATTTCAAAAGCTGAGGTATCATCCTCAAAAACCTCCAAAACTTCCAAATATGTTTCTTCCATTTTCCGCAAAATGCTAAGGTCTTAGTCACATCTAATGAAGGCATGGACTGCAGGAAGAGCTTGTGCTTTCTCTTGTATGAACCATGACTTCCTTGTAGCCATGGTTGGAAGCATCTGCAGCTAGAAGTGGTTAAACGGAGAAAGGATACTTGTGTCATCTACCAGTTTGCTACCCAACAAAGAACAACATTTTGTTGATATTACTTTGCTTATGATCAGCAAGATAACCAAATATATTTGTTCTCACCAACCCTGAGAGAAGGAAGATTCACAATTGCCTATAATTATTGTATCCGGCTGTCAGGAAAGTGTTAATCCCAAACAGTGTCTAATCTGCATACATCGGCAATTTGGCGTTCAACATGGTATAAAGATGTTCTGTGCATAATTCTGAAAGGTCTAGCAAGCATTATACTCCAACATGTTAATAACTGCCGCACCATCCATTATCAAAACATCAATATCTGGCATATTTAGCTGAGCAGAACGCACTGTTTCGATACTACTTACTAGGTAAGCCTTGCTTCCAAAACATAGTAACGAGTTGGTGGGAATATACTGTTTTTTAAAGGAGAAGAAATCATCCAAATCACCTTTTCGGACATGGCAAGAAACATGCAGATGGGCAATGAGTGAGGAGGAAATTTGTTTTAGAGAAACAGTGTGTTTTGTTGCTGTTCTAGTTGGGGGTCTACAGAACAGAAGGGACTTGTTTTGTTTATTTGACTCATATACGTTCTTCGTCGTCTTTCTGTACCAAATATATTGTAATACTGTCTTCGAGGCCACTCATAAACCGTCGTTTCTTAGGCCCGTTTGAATAGTTTATATAATTTTCCGGTATTGTCGTTAAGACATTCTGACTTCCGGTTCCCTTTTGTCTTTTTAGGTTGTATTGTCTTTTTGTTGTTGTTTTATTTCATTAGTTGTTAGGCCTAAATTTGGAAGGATGTTGCGCCTATTGTTTGTTTAGCCTACTTTTGAATGAATTTATGGTGGGTGCCTCAATTACTGTGTTAGGTAGTTTGTTCCAGGAATCTACCACTCTATAAGCAAATGATTTCCTCCTAATATCAAATCTTGCACTTTTCTTAAATAATTTATTTGAGTTACCCCGGGTGCCAGTATTCGGGGCCATAGTGAACAGTTTATTTTTATTTACTATATCGATGTTATTTAAAATTTTGTAAACCTGAATCACATCGGCTCGCTCTCTTCTATACTCCAGGGTTGGTAGTCCTAACATAGTAAGTCTTATGTGGTATGGAAAGTTGCTGAGGTTACCCACCATTCTGGTAGCTCTTTTTTGGACATTTTCTATAGTGTTAATGTCTTTTTTGAGTTATGGAGACCAGACAACTGTGGCATATTCCAGGTGGTGTCTAACAAGGGATTTATATAAGCAGAGGAACAGTTCACTGTCCATATATGTAAAAGTTTTGAATATTAGTCCTAGGTTCCTATTAGCCTTAGAGACTTTCCCACTTATATGGTTGGAAAACTTTAACTTAGAGTCAAAGGTTACCCCTAGGTCCTTTTCCTGCAATACCTTAGTAATTTTTTCAATTTTATTTGCTTGATCTTTGATAAAATACACACTGTTTTCATTATCGTTGATTCCAATGTGAAGGTGTTTACATTTTTTGGCATTGAATACCATTTGCCAATTTTTAGCCCAGTTACATGCATTGAATATATTATCCTGTAAATTCTGTATATTACTTGAGTCACTTATGCATGTATAACGTTTTGTATCGTCTGCAAACAGTTTAGTAGTGCAGGAAATGGCTTCGGGGAGGTCATTGATATATATCAGAAACAATACGGGCCCTAGAACACTGCCCTGAGGAACCCCGCTTGTGACATCTTGTGACATCCATGAGGCCCGATTCCTGCCCATTTACTACTACCCTTTGTTTTCGGTTAGTTAAAAAATCTTCTATCCAGTTATAAAGTTTACCTGAAATTCCCATGGCTCTAACTTTTCTAAGTAGACTTTTATGGGGGACTTTATCAAACGCCGCTTTGAAGTCTAGATAGATGACATCTACATCTTCCCCATTATCGATGGCTTCCGACCAATCATCTATATATTCCAACAATTGAGTAGCACAGGAGCAGCCCCGCGTGAAACCATGTTGATGTATTGATATAAGAAGATACCTAATGAGATGGTCGACTAGTTCCACTCTAACAATCTTTTCCATGATTCTACATGTTATTGGTGTCAGACTAATTGGTCGATAATTCTCTGGTTTAGACTTTTTTCCAGATTTAAAGACTGCAGTTACATTAGCAGTCTTCCAGATATCAGGTAGTTTCCCTTCTTTCATTGATTTCTTAATAAGTTGTGTAAGAGGTACTGTCATTGTATTTGCACATTCTTTAAATACTCTTGGATGCAGGTTGTCGGGTCCCTGGGATTTCGATGACTTTATATCATTTAAAATGTTGTATATCTTATCTTCTGTGATATATTGATAAGCCTAGTTATGTTTAGTTTTTCCTCTATAGTCGGAATCATTTCAATGTTTTCTTTGGTAAAAACCGAGGTAAAGTGATTATTTAATATTTCCGCCTTTTCCTTATCACTCCTTGTTAGCTCTCCATTGGGTTTTTCTAAGTTACAAACCGATATTTTGGTTTTGGTATTTGACCGTACATACTTCCAAAATAGTTTATCATCCGTTTTAATTTTTAATGCCAGATCCTTTTCATAATCGTATTTGCATCTTCTTAGTTCATAAGCTACATTATTTCTGACAATTTTATAATCATTGTAGTTGTTCTCATTTTTTCAGTGTTTATATTTAGTCCATTTCCTTTATCCTAATGACATTTATTGCATTTTTGTCTGTTAAAGGGTTATTCCTGGTAGGCCTAGGATTAGCTCTACTCACTGGTATTGAGTTACCTAATGATTTTGTTATGGTTTCAGCAAAGCTGCTCCAGGCCTCAGTTATTGTTTTTTCCCCTATGACGTCATTCCAATTTATGTCACCCAAATCACTATTTAACTGAATATAGTCTCCTTTATGGAAGTTCAAGTTAACTGTCGTATTGACTTCAAGGTCTATGTAACAATTACATATAAAAGTTAGGATTAGATGATCACTTTTTCCTAGACTTGGGTTATATTTGATTGATTCGATCATGTTTTCCTCATTCGTAAAGACGAGGTTCAAAATTGATGGTTCATCATCAGCTCTATATCTAGTTGGTTCAACAACTTGCTGAAACAGAAATTTGTCTCTGATGCATTCAAGAAATACATTAGCAAGATGCTCTTCCCTACATGTAGTTCTCATCTCATTCCATATTATTTCCTTATAGTTAAAATCTCCCATAATTAACACGTGGGAGTACTTGTTATGTAATACATGTCCAAAAAGACCAGACAGTTTGAGATTATTCTCATTATCACTATTGGGACTCCTATAAACACATCCTATTATCATTTTGTCAGTATTATGGAGATTTACTTCACACCAAATTGATTCCTTGTAAAGAGTATCAACTTCAACTAGGATTGAATTTAATGCTGTTTTTATATATAGCACTATCCCTCTTCCTGATTGTAGGTCCGAGATGTGCATATCATATCCTTCTAGTTGGAAGAATTCTTCACATTGTACTATGGTTGAGTGTTTTGGTAAAATCTCGCAAATAGCAATAATGTCATAATAATTAGAATCTATTAATGTTAAGAGTTCAGTTTTTTTTTCTTTAGTTAAACAATCAGCATTAGTATAAAGAACACTCAAACTGCCCACCTTATTGGTCACCACATTAGAGTTAGATTTATTAAAAACACTTCCATTATTTGGAATAAAACTATTGTCCTATTGGTTGTTTAACTGCGGATCTGTTACCTCACTGGTGGTTGTATATGAAAAATCATTTTCTGTTCTATTGCATTGTTCCTTGCCTATATACCCTCTCAATATGTCGCACTGTTTCTGTCACCTGGTCATCAATAACGTCACGAATGCCCAACAAGATGTTCAATGCTCGCTTTAAATGGATTCCCCGTGTTGTTGATAGTGGCACACGTCATCCATTTGCTTACTGAATATCATAATGCATGCATATAACTTGTTGATGGTGACGAAAACTAGTTGGCTGCTTTTTAAATGTTCTCGAGATGATTCCAATTCATTAACTTTACTAGTAATTTCTGGCACTGACACCATCCGACGTAAAATCTGGTGAAAGTTTTCAATCAAACAATTTATTCTAGTCTGAGGAACTCATTTTTTCAAGTCTGGGGATGTTGTTTTAAGCCTGATGATCGATTTCACTTTCTTTTGGCACGTCAGTTTGTTTGAATTGTGTTTTACGTCATAATTAGCAGTTGTTAGGTCCTTTATGACGGTCGATATTTTTTTGTGGTAGGGTCTAATCACCCCGTTTTTCCTGGGTAGAACCAGTACTGTATACCTCGAGCCATCCGTAATAATTGACATTTTCTCACTTGAAAAGTCGAGCTCGAAACGGCGAGAAGCGAGACAGTTTTAGACACAGCGTCTTTACCGTCCTGGCCACGGATGACCTGTAAGTAGTTACATTATGTATATGTGTGTGTTTTAACACATGAATTTAAAGCATCTATGAACTCCATTATTTTTTTTAAAGCATTATAGATAAAACGATTGAAGAGCTAGCAACAGCATTACACATGGATTATTCAAGTTTGTAATATATTAATAGTTTTATGCAAATATACATCAAGTGAAGTTTAGTAGCATATTCTTTAATTGTAATAATTAGTATCCCTCTTACAAGATATGACTAATAACAGTTATTGCTGCATATGTTTACTAAATAATTCAGAATTATTGAATTATATTGATTCGAAAAAAATCTGTTACTTGTTAAGATAATTGCTATTTTATGAATAGTTTCAACAAATAATGTGCTTTTCGCCAAAACTGATAACCACTCAAATTTAAACAGTTATATTTCGTATTTTGGATTATTAAACACGTTATCTCGAAAGCACTAAGTATTAAACTGATGGTTTTCGCCAAAACTGATAATCACTCAAATTTAAAGTTATATTTCGTATTTGGGATTATTAAACACGTTATCTCGAAAGCACTAAGTATTAAACTGATTGGAAACATGCTTTACCAACGGTAGACCTACTCCAAATCAAAATTGAACGTGTACTCATGAACAGAGTGCACTGTTTATAGACACAAACTGTAATCTTGTCTACTTTGTGGAAATGGCAAAATTATACACAAGGGTAACAACTCCGCATACACAAAAACATGTTTGATGGATATCTTACTTATGTTTCATGATCGTATTAATATGTCAGTGCAAGTGAAATCTTAATAAGGGAAAAGCTATGCATGTATGCAATAATAAGAAAATTATAAATTTTAGTCTAAAAAATGGCGGCCATCTTGTTTTTTGAGCACATTTTGAAAATTTCAAAGTGGGTCCACTTCTTAAAATGATCAGTATCCCCTGCCCTACACATGTGCAAAGTTTGATGCTTTTACCATAAAAACTACATTTTTTTCACCATATGGCTGGACTACTTGAGCTCTTATTGAAATAAACCTTCAAAAAAAATTGGTGGAAATCGCAAATAGTTTAATAAAGTTACTGTGTAAGAAAGCTAAAATGCCCTTATTTTTGACGTAGTTAAAGGAACCTACCCACCAGATAACGGCGTCAATTACACTACAAAACCTTTTATCAAAACTCTTCAGGTCCTATAATAATGTATGTGCCAGTTAAAAGTATAAGTTTATTCATGGTTCTTAAAATACTCGTGATTGAATATGCGTAAAATGAATTATGAGCTGGTAACTCTTAATTTGACGCTCCAGTTTTTGGGTTTGCCATGCTGGTTAAAGCCGTTTATATCATGTCTAAAGTAAGTAAATTATATAATTGTATTGCTAGTCATCAGTAGGTTTAGAAACGATGTACATCTGTTGTAAAACTTGCATGTTGATGGTGGAATAGGAAGTTGAAGGGCAATAACTCCTCATATCTTTTAGTAATTGTGGATGTCGTGTTAAACTAATTTTTAACAAATATATAAGGATAGTCCATGTGAAGTTTGTTGAAACTTGGCCGATCGGTTTATCTTGGTCCTTTATGCTAAAGTAAAGTAAATGGAACATGGACAATGACGATGCAACAGTCTTAATTAATTTGCTTTGACTATTCCACACAGATTAACTAAAAAGACAAAGATGCTTTAAAGGGAAACACGGCAATCTTGAAGTGTTTATCAAGTACTGAAATTAGTGTCTCAATTTACTTATACACTATCATTTTGACTATCAACATGCTTGCACTTAATTAAATAAAATGTTGAGTTTTCCTTTTTTCGTCTAATTCTATCATAGGTTTAAGTATATTAATGGTGCAATATAATCAACTTAAAATAATATACAAAAACAATTTGCTTTATACTATTCTTACAATTAATATTGAAGTCTTTATCAACAGGCAACCGTTTCTAAACCTACCGACGACGAAAATATATAACTTACATATTTTGAGAATCCAAACTCTATAGACACAATATAAACGGCTTTAAACAACTAGACCAAACCCCAGAACTGGAGCGTCGAATTAAGAGCCACCACTCATAATTCATTTTACAACTATTCAATCATGGGTATTTTATTTTAAGAATCTATGAATAAACCCATACTTTTAATTGGCACATATTCTTTACTATATGACCTGAACTCCTGGACAGAGTTTTGATAAACATTTTTATAGTGTTATGTTGCCGTTATTTGGCAGGTTAGTTTCTTTAATGATCAAACAAATGCATTTAATGTAGAACAAGAGGTCAATGACCTTGAAGCTCTACTGGCAGGTTCTGATAGCTAGATCAGCATTTCTGTGAAGTTTCATGAAAATCTGTCAAGTAGTTTCAGAGTAGTCGTTACAAGTTTTTATATAAAACTCTATGTTAACAAAGATGGCTGCTGGCAACCATGTTTAATGTCAAATCAAAATAATTTTCAACAAGGACCAACATCATGTCATGCTGATCATTTTAGAAAAAGTCCCATATGAATATCACTTATAGTTTTCAAGAAGTAGTCGCTACAAACTCGTTTTTTAAAAATCTATTTTTAGCCATGACGGCCATCTTGAATTTCCGGTCGATCTGAAATTTTGTTAGGATCAACTACACATCAAGAGCAACACTTCTGTTAAGTTTCATGAAAAACCTTCCAAGTAGTTTCAGAGGAGTAGTCGCTACAAGTATTTACTATATAACTATGTAAACAAAGATGGCCGCTGGAAGCCATGTTTAATGTTGAATCAAAATAATTTTCGACAAGGATCAACATCATGCCATCTGATCATTTTAGAAAAAGTCCCATATCAATATCACTTACAGTTTCCAAGAAGTAGTCGCTACAAACTTGTCTTTAAAAAATTGAATTTCCGACCAACCTGAAATTTTGCTAGGACCAACTAGACACCAAGAGCAACATTCCTGTGAAGTTTCATGAAAATCTGACAAGCAGTTTCAGAGGAGTAGTCACTACAAGTTTTTACTATATAACTCTATGTAAACAAAGATGGCCCCTGGCAGCCATGTTTAATGTTGAATCAAAATGATTTTCGACAAGGACCAACATCATGTCATGCTGATCATTTTAAAAAAAGTCCCATATCAATATCACATATGTTTTCAAGAAGTAGTCGCTACAACATGTACAAACTAGTTGTTTAAAAATCTATTTTTAGCTTTGGTGGCCATGTTGGAATTCATATCAACATGAATTTTTGTTAGGATCAACTGCACTTCATGGGCAACATTTCTGTAAAGTTTCATAAAAATCCATCCAGCAGTTTCAGAGGAGTAGCCGCTACAAAAAAGTTTACGGACGGACGACGGACACCGCACAACGGCATAAGCTCTGCTGATCTTTGATCAGTAGAGCTAAAAACTAACAGGACGTTGTCTGTGTGTTCTTTGGCATGACATTTCCCCATATCCTCGTCCATTAGATGTGGACTTAAACTGCAATCCTGCCTTCTGTAAGAATTGACACTTTCTCACTTAAAAGCCAAGCTCCAAGTGAGTTTCGAACCCGCAGCGGTGAACCAGCAGCTTTACACTCTTCAAAACCCATGGTGCAACATCATAAGACTTCCATGGTGTGTGTGGCACACAAAATAGCTACATGTAAAACAAGCAACACTAGAATATAGTTTTTTATTTGGACGGAACGATAATAAATAATTCAAAATGACTAAAAATTCTCACAAATGGAATGTTGAAGAGCTGCAGCCACAAAATACGTGCAGACCAATGCTAATTTTGTGCGTTTTTTGGTATCAATCAGATGAAATATGATTTTTTTCTCTGCATGAGATTTCTCTGCATGAAAGAGACAAAGAGAGACAACTTCGCTTTGTAAAATAACGAAATTTGTTAAAATTACTGCCCTTTGTATTGTAAAACAGATATTGTTCAAATGTCAGACGAAAAAGTATCAAGGTAGTTTTTTAACAAATTAATCATTACTATTAGCCTAATGATTAATCCTAGCCGTGGAGGGCATTGCCTGTTATGTTCAGTTTATGCACAGATATAAAATGGTCATATCCAGAATCGATGACAAAACGGAGATATGTAGCTTGTGTTTTAATGTCAATGTCCTCCACCTGCAGTTGGCCATCCGTCTGCGGTAGATCTGAAATATAAGAACCATAAAGTCAGTTTCTGCAGGGCACTATACAATGTGTTTCAATTTTCATCCCAGGTTTCTGGGACAAAAAAAATAATTTGAATTGAAACTATGTGTTTTGAGAAAAGCAGATGTCTCCCCTGACTGCACAACCTAGTTAAGGCAAGTTTGATAGTGGATAGGGCACAACTTGCTAAGATATGTTTGGAAGTGGATAGGGCACAACCTTGCTAAGATATGGATAGGGCACAACCTTGCTAAGATATGTTTGGAAGTGGATAGGGCACAATCTTGCTAATATATGTTTGGAAGTGGATAGGGCACAATATTGCTAGGATATGTTTGGAAGTGGATAGTGCACAATCTTGCTAGGATATGTTTGGAAGTGGATAGGGCACAATCTTGCTAGGATATGTTTGGAAGTGGATAGGGCACAATCTTGCTAGGATATGTTTGGAAGTGGATAGGGCACAATCTTGCTAAGATATGTTTGGAAGTGGATAGGGCACAATCTTGCTAGGATATGTTTGGAAGTGGATAGGGCACAATCTTGCTAGGATATGTTTGGAAGTGGATAGGGCACAATCTTGCTAGGACATGTTTGGAAGTGGATAGGGCACAACCTTGCTAAGATATGTTTGGAAGTGGATAGGGCACAATCTTGCTAGGATATGTTTGGAAGTGGATAGGGCACAATCTTGCTAGGATATGTTTGGAAGTGGATAGGGCACATTTTGGATAACATTCTGGATGTAAGTAAGAAACCGTACACAATAGACATGCATGATAACTCAGTTGAAACAGTGAGCTGTACCACACTGTGCAAGCCGATACAACATGTATCATGCATTGTTACTACGGTTCTGTGGCAGCCGTGCCATTTGGCAGTGTGAAGAGCATCAGGTAGATATAGGAAATCGATAAACTAAGACCATTCAAATTGTATGTATTTATTTTTTGGTGATGAATTCTGTATTTCTTTGAAGTCTATAGAACGATGAGATACGGCTGGTATATCACAGGAAAAATGCTGTGATGTGTGACACATATGTATTCCTTTCTTATGATTTGCATATTAATATAATATGTGCATAATATTATTTACATATGTGCCACGTATGTAAATGATACATATGTGGCATATATGTACCAAATATGTTTTACACATCAAAATAATACACCTGTGACACATATGAACTGTTCACATATGTATTTCATATGAAACTAATATATATTCAATATAGGTTCTTTTCAGTTAAAAGATGTGTTGCTGTTAAATACTTAGTAGTACTTTTAATATATTCGTCTAAACCAACATGTTAAATACTATTTTATTCATATTCTCAATCAGCGACATAATTATGGTCCCAATTTCAAAATTGTGGGCAAAAACAAACATAGATAAACATTGGAGCAACATCTGCAATCTTTTTGTTTTATGGAAATAATTAATTTTCATATGAAACAACTAAGTGTGTGTGTGTATGTGTGTGTGTATGTGGAGAGAGACCCCCGAACTTCAGAGATGACTACAACTTCAGAGATGACTATAACCGAGAATAAAGTTAGTAATAATGTAAACAGAGTAACTGGATTAACACTTTTGTTTTTGTTTCGATTGTCAGAGACTAGATTGCTCTCAAAGTTAATAGTAAAAATTGCAGGGCATGTAAAACCAATGAATTATGTTGCATAAATACAGTTTAATATACTTAATTAAATATGATTAAAGGTTAAGCTTTATTTCTAAACAAAAAGTCGTTTTATTAGATTGAATATGAAAATTGTTATTTGTGCAGCATAAATCATTGTTTGGCTCAATAAATATCAATAAATAGCACTACATGTATTTGTATATATAGACTTCTTTGCATATGAATTTCATGTTATATATACATATGTATTACATATGTATTCTTTTCATATTTATTACATATGTGTTCTTTTAATATGAAATACATATGTAGAATACATATGTGGCACATATGTAAAACATATGAATTTCGTACCTAGATATTTTTCCTGTGTTATCATTGGGATGCATTCTGTATCAGCGTTCTATAGAGGTTTTCATTACGTCCAGCGCAATAACTCTGATTTTTATTATCCAACATTGTTGTTTTTTTAAGACATCTTAGCTTTCACTGCCTCGGTATTATGACTCTGGCCAAGTTTGATAAAGATCACACATAAAACAAAGGTGCTAGAGCGCTAACATCAAAGAGTTAATGGACGACTGACAACAAACATGTCATAGGCCCTACTAGCCATTACACTACAGCTAAAGAAGTATTTACTGTTACACTTCTTACCACATATGGATTAAAAAACTTCCAAAAATGTTTCATGAATTTTGAAGACCCAGATTTAAAATCTTTTTGTAAAGTTATATTCTTCATACATGCTCGAAAAAAGATTGGCCTATTTAAGGACGACCTTACTAATTTTATCTATTGATATCCTGGCATGAAAAAAAAGAGAATTCTTACTAGTGTTTCATGTTCTCTTTACTATATCAAAACAACAATAGCTTTATCTAGTAAGTGATTTCTGGCATGAAAAAGTGTAAACTTTTGTTTTGATTTGGTTTGTTTGGTGCTCAATATCATTTTTCAGCATATGTTTAAGCTATGTATGACGGTCATTTTTTAGTGGTGGAGGCAGACCATCCAGTTACTCTTGGGTAGAACCAGATATGTATACCTCCCGTGAGAACCAGATATGTGTACCTCCCGTGAGAACCAGATCTGTATACCTCCTGTGAGAACCAGAACTGTATACCTCCCGTGAGAACCAGATCTGTATACCCCCCGTGAGAACGAGATATGTATACCTCCCGTGAGAACCAGATCTGTATACCTCCTGTGAGAACCAGATCTGTATACCTCCAGTGAGAACCAGATCTGTATACCTCCTGTGAGAACCAGATCTGTATACCTCCCGTGAGAACCAGATCTGTATACCTCCTGTGAGAACCAGATCTGTATACCTCCCGTGAGAACCAGATCTGTATACCCCCCGTGAGAACGAGATATGTATACCTCCCGTGAGAACCAGATCTGTATACCTCCTGTGAGAACCAGAACTGTATACCTCCCGTGAGAACCAGATCTGTATACCCCCCGTGAGAACGAGATATGTATACCTCCCGTGAGAACCAGATCTGTATACCTCCCATGAGAATCAGCAATTTTTCACTTACAAGTCGAGAATTCAAACCCGTAATGGTGAGGGGCGAGAAAGTTTCAAACGCAGTGTCTTTACCCCTTGACCATGGGGATGAGTTGGATATTTATATTTCATCCGGTATAGTAACATAGTCTTTCAAGTGCTATATATCTATTTGGAGACAACACAAACATCTTACCTCTTTGTAAAAGCGGCTCAAATGTTGTTGCTTCTTGTGTGGTACATTTCTCTATCTGTAAATGCCGAACTGTATAAAAGATTAAACGATGGTTAACATAAGTGTGAGTTGGATGTTACCAACATGATTTATCAGATAACTTGCGGAGTGGGAGTGTAATATAGCCACGACTTATTTATGGTATTAATACACTAGTGTAATAAATAAGCAAATGAAGGTTGAATCATTGATCAGTATTTTCCGTTCACTTCGGTTCATTGTACAATCAGAATTGTCTCGTCAATTTACGTTACCGTTAAAATACAGACTTATGGGACTCGATTGTGTCATATGAAGAAGACCGAAGCAACATACAACGTCATCATACAATCATTACAAAGCATACAACGACGATAGAGACGGGCAGCTACATTAATAAATGTACGTTCTGTGGCATTTCTGGAGTAATGCTATAAATAGAATCTCACAATCGAGTTAGGCCAAGGTAAAAAACAGTCGTGTTTCAGTTCCCGACCAACTCTATATTTTGTCCCGACCCTAACTTTTTTCCCTGTTTCAAACAAAAAAAAGAAGAAACAGAGAGAAAAAATTGCGATCTCTTGTGCTGCGATGATGACAATATTGCTACCGACAAATTGGTGGCCGATATTATCGAAGAGGTTCATCCTTCATATAAAGGCTACAATATTACTGTCATTGGTTCTGTAAGTACTTTTCCTAGCAAAACACCTTCATGTGAGGAGTTCAAAGTCCATTTTGGTTTTAAATAATATATATTAATAGATACATCCTTGAGGCCCTCAAAATCAGACTTAAGAATTATGTTTTCTGGGTGTAATTTTTACCTTCATTAGTGTAAAAAAAATCTAAAAAAATCGACCTACCTACCCTATTTATTTGGAGCAGGAAACCTGAAACACGACTATTTTTTTTCTTGGCTTTATTATTGATTTATTAAACTTGTTGGATAAACTGATATGATGCTCGACACAGTCTCATATCATATAATTTTAGGCAAATTGTTTAATAAATTTAATATTTAAACAAGCACACATGTAAGATCCTCTATAATATTAAAAAACCTTAAGTTTATTTAAAACATTCCAAATAGGTAACAGTTAAATCATACCACAGTTTTGAACTGTTTCAAATATTTCATAGATCTATCAAGTCTAGTCAAAATTATATATTTTATTTTCTGATGTTGAAAAGTAAGTTGCAATTAATTGAGGTCCTCATTTAATCTGGAGGTATATGCATGACATAGCCCCAATTTGTGTAAGTTTATTACACGTGTAAGTTTATTACATACTATTTCAAGCTTGATATATATTTTGTTTCAGTGTGTACAAATAACATGATGAAGATTAAGAAAGATGATCACTTTTATATAGACCCATTTAGTGTAAGTTAACTACATTATATACAGAAAGAAATAAGTTTAGCAAGTAAATAACATGGTAAATCCCATTGAGCAGATTCAAGGCTACGTGCTTCAGCCGCCATTAACAATATAATTAACATAATTAACAAGAACAAGTAAAAGCAGGACATTATTTTTAAACAATATCTGCGAAAAAAGTAGTAAAATGTTTTAATTTACCTGCTTTACAGAAATTATAATTTCGTTCTTATTTCAATATAGAGGGAGATAATTTTAAAATTTAAAACTTTGGTTCGTAATTTCATTATAATGTCAATTGTTTTTGTGTTTTTTATCACTCGAAACCCAGAATTGTTATTTAATAAAGTTTAACCCTGTTCTTGACAATATTCTTATTTTTAATGTGAAAAATGTTGTTTTATATAAATGGGAGATAACTTACTTTGAAACACACGTAATAAGTGAAAAACAAGAACACCTTCTGACATGCCAAAGTTATCAAATGCCTCACATTATACAATAAACATTCCGTTTCTTTAAGCTAGATATGCAAAAGACCATGCTAAACTTATTTCTTTCAGTATATTTCAAGTAAATCTTGATTTGAGACATATCACATGATGAATACAGAGAAAGCTGATTACTATTGTATGTAGATGTTGTGATCCGCTGGATGTCCATCATGTTACCAAATGAAACAACAAATTCCTGAGGGAAAAGTCCCGTCGTCGACCAGAACGTCTCATCCTTCCTGTGGACATAGAATATAATCATCTGTACATAATGTGACTTTATTAATTTGTGCTGTTATTAAAAAAAAAGCAATAGTGAATAATTCTCAATTCGGAAATCAAAGCATAGTCAAAACCAAACGTTCAATACTTATTCCCAAGATGTACACCATTTCTTAACTTACCGACGATGTATAACTTAAATATTTTGAGAATACAAACTCTATAGACACAATATAAATGCTTTAGCCAGCCAGTGCAAACCCAAAAACTGGAGCGTTGAATTGGTTACCAACCCATAATTCATTTTACGCATATTCAAAACTGCCAGTCTGGTATTTTAAGAACCCACGAAAAAGTCCTATACTTTAAATTGGCACATATGCATTATTATATGACCTAAACACCTGGATAGAGTTTTGATAAATGGTTTTGTACTTGTACTTTTGTCTCTATTTGGTCGGTTAGTTTCTTTAACGAAGCATGTTATATATTTGAGTCGAGTTGATCCAGATCAACCTAACCCACTTCACCACGAGGGCAGTCTCATTAAAATCAGACCCTTTATCACACAACAATACTCTAGCTACTAAGGATCTGACAACACTGCATTGGAAGTCAAGTCAGATTGACCTTACGATTGATTAGCCATTCAGATTTCATCCTATAAAATTGCTCAGTATAGACTGCTTCACTGCGCATGTCGCGTTATAGTAAAACGCTGTGGAGCAGTCTACTCTCGGTATTGAGACAATGACCGTAACTTTTGGCTTATAAAACACAAAAAAACAGCGTTGACAAACATATAGACACACCAACCATTATTGAATATTTACTGGAAAAAAAAGATTGTTTGGTGGAATTTAATAGCGGCACAAAAAAAAAACTGATTCGTGGGATTGAACCCTCACTAAAATTACACTCACAGGTCAATAGTCGAGTTCGCTATCAATTGAGTTATGCTGGCCAGATGTACTATGACTCACTATTTAGAATATCTAAGGTTATAATAATTTCGGTGGAATATATTTTTTCAAAACACACATGCTGTGCCCATGATTTTCTTCGTATCTTGATGTAAAACATGCTATTTTATAATAGTGCATTTCTTTGAATTTATCGTGCAATCCACAGCAATAACACACAAATTGAAATGAATGTTGTTTAACGTCTCATCAACACAGTATAGGTTATTTAGAGCCGCCCCAGAGAGAGGGGAAGGATACATAGGAATCCGGGAACCGTGCCCTACTCTTATTATCGAATAGATTCCTATGGTTCTTTAACGTGCTCGGAGGATAGACCGATACACGGGACCGCCCGGTTTAAGTCCCCAACCGACAGCTTTATTTTTTATAGATTTATGTGTTTTATGTGGATTTTCGTTTGTTCAGTCGAACGTCATCTAAAGGGCATATAAAATGCGTGATTTCATTGGTTGAATTTAGTTGATCTTCTCATGAATATATTGATTAGATGAAAGGTCAGATCCTATAGAGGAGAGTATCAAAGCGTAATTAGGATATGATTTTAATGAGATTGCCACGAGGGTAGCTTGATCCGGGGATGATTAGACCCGTGACTGGCTTAAACAGCAAGGTGATTGAATGTGCTCTTTGAAGGCCTTAACTTCAGCGTTTCCAGGTTGTATGACAAGATAAGATAATATTGATTTTCAGTCGGTTACATATAAACAGTAATTTTCTTTGCACAACGGTCAAGTTCATGCACCTTTACCCCGCGCGCAACTCCAATACCAATTGAAGTCCAAAAATTTCCGTAAAAAAGCTTACCTTTATTACTCAAAATGTAACAATAAAAAAAAGTCACACATTGCAAACTGAATTACTGAATTAATTTGTTTGAAAATTTTTGATGTCAGACATCCTCTGACCTCACCCACCTCACTGTTTTGTTACGATTTCGGTTTGAACAAATTTACAAAACGGTAGTCTTACCCATCTGTCATGTTTTCTGGGGGATGTTTTTGATCATTTGATGTAGCTAGAACAATACCAGTTCCTCCACTTCCTCGACCAACGTCAAACATTTTGTTTCTTCGATTTTGTTTTCGTTGTGAACGAAAAATGCGATCCTAACCCGTCTAACGCTTGAATTCTGGAATGAGAGCGTTTTCATAATCATGATTTTATGGCGATGTGTATTTGCCGGGATATGGGTGGTAGCCCATATCCCGGCAAATTCACATCGCCATAAAATCATATGGTCGGGACGATTTTAAATAGCGGTCGGGACGATTTTAAAAATAGTTAAAATATAGGGTGGTGTGTTTGTGCGGTATGTCCAATAACTCTTAAACGGGTTGATACTTTTTCGTGTAAATGATTTATTTCAACGCAGAATGAATTAATCTATTTGTAAACATAAACAACTAATAAAAAAAGTATTATTATGACTTTGTAGTTTAGCAATAACTTTCCGGGACCTGTTATTAAAAGTGATTATCATATATAGACCAGTCTTACTCATAATATTATTTTTCATAAACTATCGTGTTCCTGTAATTTAAATTAGTATATATTAATTTAGAATGGTCAAGCGGACATAAATATGTATATTTTATGTAATTATGTTAAAAAATTACTTTGTAATTAATGATTTACTTTCCGCGACCGCCTAAAATTAGACAAGAATTTTGGCTAAATGACTTGGACCAGTCTTACTCATAATATTATGTTTTATAAACTATCGTGTTCCTATAATTAAAATTAGTATAAAGTAATGTAGAATTGTCTAGCGGACATAAATATGTAAAAAAAATAATTATGTAATTGTTTTAAGAAAAATTACTTTGTAAATAATGATTTACTTTCCGGGACCGCCTAAAAATAGACAAGAATATAGGCTAAATGATTAAGAGCGTTCATATTCTTCTATTAAATTCTCAAAAACGAACACACTTTCTTTCTTTTTTTTTACTAAAATCGATTCATATAGACGCAGAATAGTTATTAAATAAGTAAATAAAACAAAATTAAAAAATATATATTTCTGACTTTGTAATTGACGAATTACTTTCCGGAACCTGATTGTTCATTTTTTTCATTAATTTTTTTAATAAAGCAATCAATAGCAAATATTGTTAAAAGAGTATGAGAGTGGACCATCATATCCATAAGACTATAACTATTATTTATCAATTTCAGATGGTATAACAAATACAAATTAGATGTTTTAGTGAAACATTGAACATTTCCTGTATCTCTTAAATATGTACGTAATTCGGGGTAAAATAACACTGATCGTATTTATATTGTTATTAATTTTTAGTATTATAGTATATATCTTTTATTTCAAACAGTAGCCATTCTGCCCATGAGTTCACAAATATCGATAAATACAGAATTACATGCATATGATATACAGTTCCGGTAATTGACAATATATTGGTATGCATAAACTGAGTTTTACTTTACTTTATTTCAAACTGCTTAATTTCACAAATCAGTGAACAGATAAAGCAAATTACAGCAATAACATACATGTATAAATACATAACACAATGACGGAACTAATAGGACAATAGTTGATACATGTTATGGATTCATATATAAAAGAGGTGTTGTATATATGTGATAATACCAACCTAACATTTATAAGTGTTATTTTCGCAAACGTATTCATTAATTAATGTTAACAATTAATGAAATAGCACAATCTATTTCATCGTCCAACCAAGGCAACTTCCAAATATAGACGGATTGATTCAGTTTTTAAAAGACACAAGGACATGTGTACTTAACGGGAGAGGAGATCAAAGTGACGATAATTTCACGTGTGTTTCCCCTAAAGGCAAGTCGGGTGTAGACTATATCATTACACCTCACTCACAGTTACAATATGTCACCAATTTTCGCGTGCGGCTCGTGACAAACATAATGCAGATGTTTAACATAATGACCGACCGTGCTACGATACCAGATCACTCCGTTTTACAATGTACTGTTAATCTTTCACTATATGAAAGTAGCGTGGAAATTACGGATAATATGAACGATGATGGTGAATTAAACAGAGGTAATGAAAATGTGTTTCGAAAATATGATGTAAAAAATATACCTAATGGAATGTTTGACAGTGAAGTGTGTCGGGATCAAATTAACGCGCTTATTACGAGGCTTGAGATTAGTGATAAAAATCAATGCGAAATAGACGCTCTGTATAGTGATTTCATGCAAATTGTTCACTCCGAAATTGACAGTAAACTAAAAGATAAAGATATAAGACCCATTGCAAATAAACGCAAAAAGCATTTTTCAAAGCCGTGGTGGAATGATTTGTTAAACGAATTGTGGAATAAAACGCGGAAAACCGAGACTGCATTTCTTAAGTGTCAAGGCCCAAATAACGTAAAATCAGCGTTGCGCCACGAATACAAAGCATCAAGGAATGCCTTCGATAAAAAACTCAGGCAAAGCGAGAGGCAATATTTTGCAAAACAACGGACACATATATCGAATATGCAAACTCAAAACCCCAAAGAATTCTGGCACGAGATTAATAAGTTAGGTCCTGGAAAAATCAAACATACCGTTGATTATGTAAAATTGGATGACGGTCGAGTACAACGTGATAAAAACGATATTCTGCAAAAATGGAAATCGGACTTTAGTTTTCTGTTAAGTGAAACGGCGGGTAACTTTGACGAACATTTTCTGACGGAAATACGCTATTTGACGGAACAATGGGAGCGTGACTACGAAGACCTGAATGCGAATTTTGAAAACCACGGCAACCGACCGGAACCAGAATCAACGACAAGCCTAAACTCAGCAATAACGTTGGCGGAAGTGGTCAAGATTGTGTCTGACGCAAAATGTGGGAAGGCCGAAGGCTACGAAAACGTACCGAATGAAATTTTAAAACTTGAAGGACTTATCCCCTTGTTACACAAACTATTCTGTGCATGCTTCGAATACAACATTATCCCGACAGCTTGGTACAAAACTATTATACACCCGATCCTGAAAAATGGCAAGAATCCAGCAGATCCCTTAGGGCATAGAGGTATAAACCTAATGTCGACAATTGCTAAACTGTTTAATGGAATTCTCAACGTAAGAATAGTAACTTTTTAAACATGAACAACATTCTTTGTAAAGAGCAAAACGCTTTTCGTAAACTGAGATCATGTCTTGACCATATTTATTCTCTTACCACCATTATTCGTAGTAGAAAGTTGAGAAAACAGCCTACGTTTCTGTGTTTTATAGACTTTGCCAAGGCATTCGATTCAGTAAATAGAGAGTGTCTCTGGTTTAAATTATTAAATGTCGGCATTTCTGGTAAAATGTACAATATAATCAAATCTCTGTTTAAAAGCATAGAAGCATGCGTACGAGTTAATAACATGTTAACAGACTGGTTCTCGGTTAACTCCGGTGTTGTGCAGGGAAATAATCTCGCACCTACAATATTTGCGATATTCGTTAACGACATTGCATCAGTCTTAACACTGGTGTTCAACTTTTAAATGGAGAACGACTCAGTTTACTGATGTACGCAGATGATTTTGTTTTAATAGCGGAGACACCAGAAGACCTTCAAATAATGCTAAACACTCTTTACAACTGGACAAATAGGTGGCGCCTTGCAATTAACACTGACAAAACCAAGGTCATGCACTGCAGGAAACAAAACAGCAAACAGACAGACTTTCATTTTAAATTCGGGGACTTAGATATTGCAGCCGTGAGTTCGTACCGTTATCTGGGATTTGATATAAACGAATCACTTAATTACACACATGGTGTGAAAATACTTAACGACGCAGGCGGCAGGTCACTCGGTGCGCTTACGGCCAAGCATTTTGCAAACAAGGGATTTAATTTAAACACTTACGAAAAACTATATAATAGTACGACACCGCTGTGCACGATTGTATAGATAATATTAATGTGTATGATAGTCATAGTTATAACAATGCTAACCATAATTATGGTAGTAGTGATGAGCTTCATTATCACAATACTGTAAATTATAATAACATTTATGTAGCCACTATCTCTGGTTGTAAAAATCACAGTGCTTTTTTCAACCATGATGATGATGATGATGATGATGATGATGATGATGATGATATAAGCAATAATACTAATAATGTCAGCTATTACAATGTTAACCACGCAGATGACAATAGTATAAATTTGTATTATAATGAAAATAACGATAATGTTAGTAACATTCCTGTAGACACATTATATGGTTACGTAAATAACACAATATATGATTATGTAAATAACGGTGCATATGTTAACAATAGTGGAGAGTGTATTATTGACATTGTCGATGATGATGATGATGATGATGATGATGATGATGATGATGATGATGATGATATAAGCCATACTAATAATGTCAGCTATTACAATGTTAACCACGCAGATGACAATAGTATAAATTTGTATTATAATGAAAATAACGATAATGTTAGTAACATTCCTGTAGACACATTATATGGTTACGTAAATAACACAATATATGATTATGTAAATAACGGTGCATATGTTAACAATAGTGGAGATTGTATTATTGACATTGTCGATGATGATGATGATGATGATGATGATGATGATGATGATGATATAAGCCATACTAATAATGTCAGCTATTACAATGTTAACCACGCAGATGACAATAGTATAAATTTGTATTATAATGAAAATAACGATAATGTTAGTAACATTCCTGTAGACACATTATATGGTTACGTAAATAACACAGTATATGATTATGTAAATAACGGTGCATATGTTAACAATAGTGGAGAGTGTATTATTGACATTGTCGATGATGATGATGATAATGATGATGATGATGATGATGATGATGATGATGATGATATAAGCAATACTAAAAATGTCAGCTATTACAATGTTAACCACGCAGATGACAATAGTATACATTTGTATTATATTGAAAATAACGAGAATGTTAGTAACAATCCTGTAGACACATTATTTGGTTACGTAAATAACACATTATATGGTTATGTAAATAACGGTGCATGTGTTAACAATAGTGGAGAGTGTATTATTGATGATGATGATGATGATGATGATGATTATGATGATGATGATGATGATGATGATATAAGCAATACTAATAATGTCAGCTATTACAATGTTAACCACGCAGATGACAATAGTATAAATTTGTATTATAATGAAAATAACGATAATGTTAGTAACATTCCTGTAGACACATTATATGGTTACGTAAATAACACAATATATGGTGACGTAAATAACGGTGCATGTGTTAACAATAATGGAGAGTGTATTATTGACATTGTTGATGATGATGATGATGATGATGACGGTGCTGATGATGATGATGATGGTGATGATGATGATGATGATGATGATGATGATGATGATGATGATGATGATGATGATGATGATGATGATGATGATGGTAGTTATGTTACCAATGATAATAGTGATAAAAGTACCATCTCGTTAGGTACGCTTAACGTGTGTGGTTTAAAAAGAAAAGTTATGTACCCTGACTTTATTGATTGTATCTCACACTATGATATGTTTTGTGTGACAGAAACAAAAATTAACGAACACGACGATATTGCCATCCCAAACTACACATTTTTGTCAAAACCAAGAAAACAAAAATATAAAAGGAAAAGTGGCGGTATCGGCGTTTTCGTTAAAACTTCATTATGTCATTATGTTGAACCTGTAGTATCCGAATCTGAATATATCCTATGGTTGAAACTGTCCAAATCCCTATTCCATGTCGAAGAAGACATTATATTGGGTGTAGTCTATATTCCACCAGAAAGTTCAAATTTCTTTAACATCGACGAGTATGGATATCTCGATTCGGAAATTACGGCCATGTGCAATTCTAACAAATATGTATTTCTCACGGGAGACACTAACAGTCGAACAGGGACCCTGGCAGACTTTGTTTCAGTGGACCCATTTTTAGCTGAGCATTTTGAATTTGACAAGGACACATTAGATTTTTATAACGCTATTTTGAACCTAAATAACTTTAGCTTGTCAATTAACAGAAAATCTACTGACCCCAGAACGAATAATCATGGGTATCTGCTAATTGACGTATGTAAAAATAATAATTTAATAATTCTGAATGGACGTTTTGGTAAAGACAGAGACGTGGGAAAATGCACTTTCCGAAATGTATCCTTAATCGACTACACCTTGTGTTCTATTAATAGCATAAACTTGTTAAACGATTTTGAAGTAATCGATACTGACCCGCTTTTCTCAGACGGCCATGCACTTTTATCTATGTCCTTAAAAACCGATATGTACTCTGGAAACATAAGCAATGAACTGCCTATACATGAGAAAACAATAAAACCGAAATGGGATGATGGGAAAAAGCAGTCATTTTCAGACAACCTAGACCGAACCAAAGTACAGCATCTCCACAACCTACTGTCCTCAAATGATACTATTATAGACCAACATGTAGTAGACAATATCACCGAATCCATTGGTCAATTATTTTATGAAACGGCAAAAAAAACGTTTGGTCTTAGAAAAATTCGAAAAACTAGTGTCGTTAAAAACAACTCATCCGATAAGCCTTGGTTCGGCCATAAATGTCGCAATGCACGTATTAAGTACAACTTGGCACGTAAACAATACCATAAACATAACAATGAAAATAATAAAGCAACATTCAAACTGTCCAGTAAATATTACAAGAAAATAATGAATACCTTCATAAACAAATACAAATACGACCAACAGCATACACTAAGAAACCTTAATTCCAAACAACCGAAAGAATATTGGCGTTACCTCAATAGAATGAAGCCGAGATCTTCCAATAAAACGCCACCGTTAAATGATTTATTCGATTATTTCAAAAATATAAACACAAAACTCCCTGATAATGATGAAGGCAACTATATACCGGATTTCAATATAGCGGACGACAACCCAATTTTAAACGCTCCAATTACACCTGATGAAATTTTAAAAAATATTTCTAATCTAAAAAATTCTAAAGCGTCTGCCAACGACCAAATAATAAATGAATATATAAAAAATACGCAAGAAGTGATGTTACCCATATACACTAAATTATTCAATATCATATTCGATTCAGGTTATCTCCCAACAAGTTGGCTGGAAGGCATTATCAAACCTATTTTCAAAAACAAAGGCGATCCACTCAGTCCTGAAAATTACCGCCCGATCACTATACTCAGCTGTTTTGGCAAATTATTCACGTCTGTCCTTAACGGACGAATCAACGCTTTCTTACATGAAAATGGGGTTTTATCTGAAAATCAGGCAGGGTTTAGAGCCAAGTATGCTACTACTGACCATATATTTACTTTACATAAGTTAGTCGAAATGCTACGTTCACAGAAAAAGAAATTGTTCTGTTGCTTTGTTGATTTTGCACAGGCGTTCGATTCCATATGGCGAATAGGCCTGTGGCGCAAATTATTAAATACAGAAATTAAGGGAAAGCTGTTTCAAGTTATATTTAACATGTATCAAAATATTAAATCATGTGTCTCCACTAATAATGAATCGTCAGCCTTTTTTGTAAGTCAATGCGGCGTCCGTCAAGGCGAAAATTTATCGCCGATTTTATTTTCTATTTTTTTAAACGACTTAGAAGAATATTTGTTAAATGCTGATCAAGAGGGAATTTCTGTTAACACTCAGGCCGATGTTTATATAAAAATAATGTTACTGTTATATGCAGACGATACTATTATCCTCTCTGACAACCCTACTAGTTTCCAATCATGCCTCCAACTTTTTTATGAATATTGCGAAACATGGAAATTGAATATAAATACGAGCAAAACAAAGATTATTGTATTCGGTGCTCGCAATACGGCGCGATTCTCATTTAAACTCGGACCAGATGAAATAGAACTCACAAACAAGTATAAATATCTAGGCGTCATATTCTCTAGCTCTGGAAGCTTCCTTAATACACGAAAACATCTTGTTGAACAAGCCAAAAAAGCAATGTTTTTACTTTACAGACGAATTAATAATTTAGACCTCCCCTTAGATCTCCAACTAAAATTATTTGACCATACAATATTACCGATCTTAACATATGCTTGCGAAGTCTGGTGATTCGAAAATTTAGACATCATAGAACGTATTCATACAGATTTTTTGAAAAGAATTACAAATAGCAAAAAAAGCACTCCCTCGTATATGTTGTATGCAGAACTAGCTAGACATCCAATTGCTATAACTATACAAACCCGTATGATAAAATTCTGGAACAAACTTATCATTGGAAACCAATCAAAGCTAAGTTTCCTCTGCTACAAATCAATGGATAACACTGAAAATTACGAATATAAGTGGTTAAAACACATCAAATCCATTCTCAATAAAACCGGCAATTCAGATATATGGACAAACCGCAATAATTTACAACATAGTAGCATTCACCTTTCAATTAAACAAACGCTAGTTGACCAGTTTACACAATCTTGGAGATCAGACTTACAAAATTCGTCGAAAGGGAAAAACTACAACCTTTTTAAAGATGACCTAGCATTCGAAAAATATCTTAAATTACCAAGAAGCAATTATATTTATTTATTTAAATTCCGTACGACTAACCATAGGTTCCCCGTTGAAACTGGCAGATTTACTAACACTGCGTATAACCTCAGACGTTGTACACTATGCGATTCCGACATAGGTGACGAATTCCACTACTTATTAAAATGTCCACATTTTGATCAAATGCGCAAACATTACATACCGCGTTATTTATATCAGCACACGAATGTCATTAAATACAAGGAGCTTTTAACCCATCCCGCAGTCAAAGTCCAAAAAAAACTAAGTGTCTTCGTCAGAATTCTTTTACAAAATGCCAAGTAACGTCGTACATGAGACGTATTTCATTGATAATGCTTTCCCCCTTCATATTTAACATATGTACTGATCCTTGTATACAGTTTAGTTGTACCATTTGTATGTATGCAATGTACCTTTCTCTCTTGTTGTAACCCATGTTACCTGAGATTGTATATAATAAAAGATTTGTTCTGTTCTGTTCTGTTCAGTTATTCCGGTCACCGATTATGCCGCAGGTGTGTGGGGCTATAAACAATACGATGATCTGGACAGGCTGCAACACAAAGCCATTCGAACATTTCTCGGTGTGGGAAGGCAAACGTCATTGGCGGCTCTAGATGGATATACAGGGTGGGACAGCCCACGGTTAAGACGACACTGCGACATAATTCGTTTATGGCACAGACTGGTAAGGTTACCGCCAAATCGAATAGCCCATCGTGTGTTAATGTGGGACCTTAACAACACTGTACATTTAAGAGACACTTGGTGTTCAGATTTGAAAGTCATACTAGATGAATGCAACATTGTCAACTTTTTTGAAATTGACATCGTTACAAATGTGTCTCTTCGTTATTTATTAAATATTGTTAAAACAAAGTTGAAACAAAAACGCATTACGAATTGGCAAGCTGATGTGATAAACTCACCAAAACTAAGGACTTATAAACAGTTTAAAACCGACTATACACGAGAACACTATTTAGACAGGCAGTTGTCGTTTAAACAGCGATCAGCCATTGCTCGTTTCAGATGTGGTGTTTTCCCCCTCGCTGTTGAGCTCGGTCGATACAGACGCCCCCAAGTACCGATTGAGAACAGGCTATGTAAAACGTGTGATGAAAGGAAAGTTGAAGATGAAACGCACTTCCTGGTAACGTGTAAATATTACCACGAGCTTCGAAATAAACATGTTGGCGATACTGGTGGAACTGGTAGTGACACTGATGTTTTCAACAATATAATGAAAAATGTAGATTGTAAAATATTAGCAAACTTTTTAATTGAAGCATTTGATGAACGTATTGAACTACTTAAACGCTAAAACAGAACAATAACTGTGTGTGTTAAATGTGATTAAAGGCGTATTTATGCATGATACACTCTTAACTGTCATTTAACTGTATATAAAATAGAATCAGTATTCCAAGCTGTGAAATCATTATATAGGATCTGATTATAACTATACAAGGAACAGTTCTACAATAACAGAGTTTCAATCAACTGAGTGTATAATACGTTGGTTAAACAGAACGTTTGTAACAGTTAATATTGCCAGGAAGATGGCAATGAAATAAACACTCAATGACCATAATTTGTTAAAATGATAGTGCTTCGTAAGCCTCTGCAGGCTGGCTGTTTAACTAATATTGCTTTAATGTTGTATTACATGTAGATTGTTGTAAACAGGTTGCACTTTAATAAATAAAATATATATATATATAGACGGATTACTGGACACTGTCACTGTAATCCATGTCAACATTTATGTAGAATGTACAAACTATTGAAATCTAAAAAAAATCGAGTCTCGAGATTTACCATCTGCGCAAATTTATTTTGATGGAAGTAATCTCTGAACAATGAGTTTTCAGTCACAAAATGATCCTGGATTTGTTTATTGGATAGACAGTTTGGGTGGTAATAATGATAAAACTGATTTAAAAGCTAATATAAAAATTCAACTTTCTCAAATATACAAAAATACTTCAAGATTTATAAATGTTAAATGTCCCAGAGTGCAACAACAACCAAATTCAGGTCCCGGGTTCAATCCTCCGTGGTGCCACTGAGTTCCGTCGGTGTGTTCTTGGGCAAGACACTTTCCCTTAGCCTCGTCCGTCGGATGGGGACGTAAACCGGGCGGTCCCGTGTATCGGTCTATCCTCCGAGCACGTTAAAGAACCATAGGAATCTATTCGATAATAAGAATAGGGCAGGTTCCCGGATTCCTACGTATCCTTCCCCTGTCTCTGGGGCGGCTCTAAATAACATATACTGTGTTGATGAGCCGTTAAACAACAATCAATTCATCAATTGTTGCGATTGCGAATATAGTAGAATTTTATTTTCAGCAAAATTCATTTAATTTTAGAACAAACTATTTGGTACCGCAATTAAGATCGCATCTTGTTAAATGTTTAATTAACGGGTATTTGACGTGAGTTGTAAAGCATTAAAGCGACTGTCATTAAAATGTTATCAAACTTCATGCTATATTCGGTATTTATTATGTGTTTGTTATGTATATTTTGTTATTGTTCGATTTTGAATAAATAACATTACTAATAAAATGACGAATTAAACATTGTGAAACTGTATATTTGTTATTTTTTGTCTTTTTCCTTCAATTATACTATATTTCCTATACAGATGTGGAGATATAGTACAGTACGATATGTTACTTAAATATTAAAATAAAAAATATTACGGAAAAAATAAATACAGATTAGATAATTATGGACTGCAAAATTACTAATCATGTTATAAAAACTATAAAACACGTATGTGTTTAAGCATATGTTCATGCAATCCCGGAACGTTAATGCTGAATTACAAAGTCACTTAATATTCTTTTTATTTATATACTTCTTTATGTTTGTTAGAATCATTACCCACAGAAAAAAAATAATGCTTTTTGATTATTTTTGTATGTGTACACATAGATTAATTTATTCTGCGTTGAAATAAACCATTTACAAGAAAAAGTATCGACCCGTTTAATAGTTATTGAACATACCATACCGCACACACAGTGACACACTCTTATATTTTAACTATTTTTAAAATCGTCCCGACTTCTAGTAGCCACCCGGGATATGCCGGGATTTGCCGGTACCGGGCTATTTCCCGGGACGTAGGCAGTGTTGTGCTTATTATTTTATTTCAGGGGCCAATGGTAATAATCTTTAGTATATGATACACAAAGATAATAAAAAAAATGATTTAATAAAAAGGTAATAAGGATGAAATTTATTTATAGAAATGTAATAAAGTCCTGATGTAAATCAAGGCCAGAAACTAATTACGCATTCGTTGTGAAACTGCTCAGCAACCTGAATCCAGCGAAAACGTCAGGGCCTGACCTCCTACCCACCAGAGTCCTTAAGATCGTTGCCAAAGAGTTAGCTCCTATACTGGCTATTATATTCCAATAGTCATATGATTCGGGAACGGTACCTCATGATTGGGCCCAAGGCAATGTAAAGCTACATGTTTTCAAGAAGGGTGACAAGACCAATCCAGTCAATTACAGACCTGTTTCTCTGACATATATACTCTGCAAATCTATGGAGCATATAGTGTTCAGTCAGATCATGAGACACCTAGACAACCACAAGCTCCTTGTCAACTTTCAACATGGATTCAGAGCAAATCACTCCTGCGAGACACAGCTTCTCAACACAGTGGAAGACCTATCAAGGAGGCTTGACAACAGGAAGACCACTGTGGTGCTGATCCTTGATCTCAGCAAGACATTTGACACAGTGCCTCCAAATTAGATTCTTCACAAGCTTGGTCACTATGGTATAACTGGCAACACCAACAAGTGGATAGAGGCATGGCTTTGTAACAGACAGCAGAAAGCTCGATGGGTCATCATCATCAATGTATACAGTCCTATCGGGTGTACCTCAGGGCACTATGCTGGGTCGCTGATGTTTCTACTCTATGTTAACGACATCGGGGCCAAAATCTCACCACTTACCACCATCAAGCTGTTTGCCGACGGCTGCCTACTTTACCGAACCATCGGCAGCATCCATGTCTACAGTCCTGTCGGGTGTACCTCAGGGCACTGTGCTGGGGCCGCTGATGTTTCTACTTTATGTTAACGACATCGGGGTCAAAATCTCACCACTTACCACCATCAAGCTGTTTGCCGACGGCTGCCTACTTTACCGAACCATCGACAGCATCCATGTCTACAGTCCTGTCGGGTGTACCTCAGGGCACTGTGCTGGGGCCGCTGATGTTTCTACTTTATGTTAGCGACATCGGGGTCAAAATCTCACCACTTACCACCATCAAGCTGTTTGCCGACGGCTGCCTACTTTACCGAACCATCGGCAGCATCCATGATGAACACCAACTTCAGCAGGATCTAAATACCCTGGTAGAGTGGTCCAACACCTGGCTAATGAGGTTCAACACAGCCAAATGTCACCTACTCAAAATCACCAGACAACGTAACATTCTTAAAACTGGTTATGGCATCGACAGCCATCGACTAGAAGAGGGTCAACACCATCCTTACCTTGGAGTCGAGTTTACTTCAGACCTAATCTGGAAGACTCTTATCAATAACATCTCATGCAAAGCAAACATGATTCTAAATCTACTTAGAAGACATCTATATGGATGCAATCAAGAGGTGAAAACAAGGGCCCACACCTGGAATATTCATCTTCAGTTTGGGACCCTTATTTTAAACAAGACATCCAGATCCTAGAAAAATTACAAGGCAAGGGAGCCCGCTTCATCACTGGAAATTATTCATATCGTGACAGCGTAACATCTATGCTCGATGACCTCGAATGGCCAGAATTACAGGAAAGAAGAAAGAACAAACGTGATGTAACTTTTTATAAAGCCTACAACAACATGATTCCAGTAGCCATCCCAGTGTATGTCACCCCTTCCACTGGGCGCACAAGAACCCACGACTCTGCCTTCATCCAATTACACACTAATTACGAGCAGTATAAGAACAGCTTCCTCCCTCGAACCATACGAGACTGGAACGCTCTACACACTGACCTTGTGCATGCCTGCTCTGCAGACGTATTCAGTAATCGTCTACAGACTTACGCAGCCTAGACAACACGGCGTTTTTTATTGTTTTAAATGTACAATAACATATTTTTTAACCATTTTGCTGATGTCACATGCCCGTGATGCTTCGTACCCTTGGTCGTATTACAGTAGAAGTAGAAGTTTGTAACTGTATTTTTGTTTTACCTTTGTACTTTTCCGTGCGTAAATTTCGATCAGCGACTGTGTCAGGTATACATTATTTTTCGTTTTTGCAACATTGGTTTACCTAAATATGCCCTAATGACTTGAAATATCTTCATCACGTATCGAAAATACGGAACCTCTAGTCTGGAGTCCTCATAATCAACAAAAACTGATAAAACGGAGAAAGTCTAATGAAGCGCTTACAGGTGGGTACAAAACGATTACTCATATCAGATAAACTTGAGAAGTTCCAAAGAAGACCGTCCAGGTAGGTACGACATGACATTCTGATATAGAGCTTTTCAGAAAACAAGTTCTGACACCAGACTTTGTCTATTTTACAAAAGTGTCCAAGGACTAGTTACCATTAAAATAACAACGTACATCCAAGCATCACATCAGGTTATCTAGACTGTGACCAATTAGACTTTCGTCCAATTCATACACAAGTTGACTATTACAAAAAATCGTTTTATCCCCATTGCTGTGACGCAATGGAACACATTACCGGTTAACATTGGTTTGCTGCCTATTTTATATTCATTTAAGCTAGGTGCACTGTTATCCACCAAATACAATACATTAAAACACGGTATGTTATCTCTTAAACATTACACTTGTCTTCGTCGATCATTTTAACTAACTGTTCACTTTTTCACTTATGTTAACCGCCTCTGTAATCATATTTTAATACTCACAACCGCGCAGACGCACACCGTCACATCATGTTTGATAGAGGGTAATGCAGCTTAGAGAGATAGAATCACTCCCCTACAATGCCCCATCAATCAACTACCCCCACCACCGACTCCGGAAAGTCCTTCTTTGGTACTCTTCCTTCCCGGAAAGGTCCTGTCACAGTTTATCGACCGCTTCTCCAGAAAATCCTTCAATGGGAATCATATTTTCCAGTCCTGGAAAAATATTCCACATTCTCCACCACAAGACCACCCCTAGAAATGCAAACTCTTTCCTCGAAAACGTTCTTTATTTGCAATGTGCAGCCCTCCCTTTTTTAAAGTGTATAAATAGTTTTGATTATAAAAACGACGTGCCGAAAAGTGAGGTGTACATGTATGTAAACACGTTGAAACGGTAGAATCGCAAAAATATAAAAAGTTCAAAAACATATTAATATAGTAGTAACCTGTAGTATTAATTAAAAAATATATACTAATGCCATGCATTGCCTATGTGCCATTGCGTGTGATTGCTGTGGTTTCTATAGGACCGATTTTCTCATCTATGTTGATTCGTTTGCTCTTTGATTATGTAAAAATTGGTGAAATATAAATACAGGCTTTAAGGATTTAAATATAAATATACAGAATAAGTTGCATGTCTCAGGCAAATATCACAGAGGTTGACAACTTCGTTTTTATACTGTATGTAAGTCAACCTGTGTAAAAAGAAAACTAATTAAAAAAATAAAACTTGTCTCCAAACACAGGTTGTCTCTTAATACAGATGTGAAATTTAATTTAAAACAATACAATTAGGCACTAAAGTGGAGATCTCTTAAAGCAGTCGGTAGTTTATTTAGAGGTATTATTTTGAGAAGATGTGACTGTATTTTGAACAGCAAAATTTACAAATTCGTCATTTAAGGACGGTATAATTATATTTGTGTTAAAAAGAAAACGTTTTGAAGTGAATTGTAGATCATGACAAGATTGACGTGTGAGAATGAAAAGACCATTCGGTTGAAACACAATACACCAGACCGTTATCCAATCGATATGAATGTCGCTCGCGTGCTTGTTTGGCAATTAACGATTTTGGCTTATTGAAAGGCGGGGTTTCATTTTTACCAACTAAATTTTACTATAAAATGTTTAAAGAAGAAAAAGGGGTGTTATTTCTTAAAAATACTCGTTGGAGACACTTCAGCTTTGAACTTAGCTGACTAATATAGAAAAATTGTGCGTAGGATTAAAAGCCACAGCTGATAAGCGCATCAACATAGACACTAAAATGACCAACACAACAAATGAAGACAAGGCTATGGCAGACACTGTATCAAATCCAGGAACAGTACCTACCAGCGGACCGATATTTCTTCGTGCGGTTGATCGTTATCCGAGAACTCCGAAATGTGCAAGATGCCGAAACCATGGCGTAGTGTCGGCGCTCAAAGGCCACAAACGATACTGCAGATGGAGAGATTGCGCATGCGCTAAATGTACTCTCATTTCTGAACGACAACGGGTGATGGCGGCACAGGTTGCACTTCGACGTCAACAAGCTCAGGAGGAGAGTGAGGTCCGAGAAATGGGCCTGATCTACGCCACACAAGCCGGGAATCTTCACACAGCGCAAGAAGCAACGACGACACATCATTACCAAGGAAACAAGAGTCGCGAGAGAGTGGGTTCTACCAGCAGTTATGACAGCAGCGACAACGAACAACCTTGTAAGTACTGTTATCATATTAATCATAATTGGTGAAATTAGTTTTAACTAACACATTTAATCGTAGTGAGTATGTATATTTACATTTGGATGTAAGTTTATATAATCGACAAACGTTTTTTTTCTTTTACAGTACATTTTCTTCAACGGATTTAAATTAACTGTATAAAGATCACTCACTATAGATTTGTGTTGATATTAATAATCTGACTTCCTATTTATATGCGGTGCGTTGCTCATTTTCTAATGTGCGTATCATTTATATTTGTAGCTGCCAAAAGAGCCCGACTTGACGACACATACATGCCAGCAATGCATTCACCACTCCGTGACAGAGCCATCACACCGGACAGCCGGTCATCATTTTCACCACATAGCATAACTTCATCAGGGTCCCCAGCGCCAGATGCCTTCTCCACCTACCACACACACCACGCCGACGATGCTCCTGAAACAACGAAAAAATCCATGGACATGTTAACTAGAATATTCCCACACATGAGGAGCAATGTGCTGCAGTTGGTGTTGCACGGCTGCCATGGTGACGTCGTCCAATCGATTGATCACATTTTGAACACTCATTCAGAGTCTGAAAGCAGGTTAGCCAGCACGGGTTCGCCTTCACACTTGTCACAGACATTTATGCCAAGTGCTTTAGACAGTTCATTTAAATCAGCATTTACACCTACAAGCATTTCGGGATTTGCTGCCGCGCATAGTCTCGGCTCACTGAGATACACACTGGGAGCAGCGCCTCCTCGCGGACTATTTGGCCTTCCGCCATATCAGAAATTGTTTCAGAGTATGCCAGCCAATATCCACGCGTATACAGGATTTCCGCATTCAGCAAACTCTACTACAAAACCGTTGTTGTACTCTTCATATCCATTCTCGCCTTTTACACAAGATCGACCCTCAGATGTGCTGGAAGGTCAGTAAGAGCATAGACAAGTACAGGAACTTTATGTTGGTGCACGTGACACACAACGCTACTTTATATGGTGCGATAACATATGCTATTTATATTTGCTCAATGTATGTACTGTTGGACATTTTCAGACAACGATGACAATTGTAACATCTGATAATTCGACCATGTTTAATTTAACAGTGATTGGACATTCTTTTGTGCATTTAATGGTTATGTTTTACAATTGCTAAATACTTATCTCAATTTCGTGTAAAAACGAAGTCTATTGTGTCATAACCTTGCTTAACCTGATTTGTTAAGAAGAAATTTAAACAAATCACTTAATATGTTTTAATTATTATTATACATGCAAACCTAATAAAATCATGAAACTTAATGTCTTTTTGTATTATTAATTTACTAAAAACAACTATTTCTTATCACAATTAATAAACGCGTTTGAACATTACAATTAAAATGGGTATATTAGGGATACACGGCAATCTTGATTTTTTAAAAGTCACGGCCGCCCCGTAAGTTTTTCTACATAACTTGCATTTGTTCAGTCATTAATATTATTATAAGAATAGTAGGAAGGAAATTGGTGTTTCATATTACTAACTGTTGATAATACTGCACCAACAATGTATTTAACCCTACTACAGTGTGGTAAATTATCGAAGAAAAATGAAAACTCAAAATGTTATTTAATTATATGCAAGCAGGTTTACAGTCATATTGAAACTGGATTAATAACTGCGACGCTATTTTTAATGCTTGGCAAAACTGCAAGATTGCTGTGTGTCCCTTTAAAGCAGGAACGATCATCATATATATACAACTTATCTTTACAGAAACAATAGTTTGTCAGGCAGAAAAACAAACGCACGTGAAACGCGTCTATAGTAAAGTTAGACTAATTTGCGTATGGCAAACAATTCTAACTCTAGGCGTGTTTCACGTGTGTTTGTTTTCTGCAAAGTTCGCTGTTTGTTCGCGAAGCACGTGTTCAAGAACATTGATATCAAACTCAGTGCATTTAAAAATGACTGCTCGTATTATGTCAGCTGTTTTCTCCATAATAAAATTCAACTTGAATTAAGAAAACAAACTATTTTAATGAAATAATAGATATTCGATTTGTTTTGTTGTTTTGATGCATTGTTTAATAATCGTTTAATAATCAGCGTTAATAATCGTTGTCAATACATTATCAATGTAGAAAGAGTTCGTTCTTGCTTTAGATGGTTTTAGAGATCATATCGAAATACAAGTCTGTGCTGTCAGCATTTCGAAACGGATTCTCTTCTCTTCGAATTATACACTGAAACGAACAAGAAACTCAACTCGGGAATTTCCGCTATATATTGTATATACTGCACACTTAATTCCACATAATATTCCAAAGAAATCCCTAGATGTTTTGTCAAAAAAGAAAGGAGTTACAGTTAGTTAGAGAAAGGTCACAACTGTGATGTTGTAGACGTTTTAATCACAGTATACTTTGTAATAAGAAATTCATAAATGTTGAAGTTCCGCTTTGAAAAATTGAGTCATTTCAGTACTGTATTTAACGTAAAGAGTTTGCAAAATTTTGCATCCTAAGTTTGCTCACGTTCACATGCTTGAGCCAAACGCGTACTCTGTCAATAATGAAACTGTGAAGGAATACTATTTGCTGTGTTATGTGTTGTTTTAGACTTTTTTTTCCGAAAGGAAAGGTATTACGTAGCCATGTACCATTTGATTAACAGCAGCATATTGTACATACGATATATAGCGGAAATTCCTGAGTTGCGTTTCTTTTTCGTTTCAGTATATATTCTATAATCTAAATCAACAGGTTAAAAGAAAGGTTGTAAATATTATCAAAATATATTATCTAGAACATGCGATATGTAAGCTAAATGGAAACACGGAACCACTCCTCCTAAAGTTTAAGCTAAAATTTACCGCTGATATAATTCCTTATCATTTTCGTGTCAAATTCTGTGACTTTTTATTTAAGAAATAAAATATTTGCAGGGGGTTTATATCATTGTCACAGATCAATACCTGGTGGCCGGAATAAAGATCATTGATACCAAGGGCCGTAAGCTAGCGATTTCGAAGTGTTTAAAGTCTTAAACACCGATTTTTGATCTCGCACAATATAAACCCAATGGAAATATTTTATTTCTTATCTGAAATGGATTTTTATGTATTTGGTACGCACATTTTCGAGAGATTGAACATAATACAAACACATTCTCACAACTTACATTGTATGTCCATCTCTCGACACCAAACGAAGAAAATATACAGCTTTATCCTGTTTTAACAATTTCAATTGTTGTTTTGAACGTAACGTTTGCTTTAAAACGTAGTCGTTGTTTCGGATATTTTCGGACGTTTAAAATCATGTAAAATGACGTCCACACAGTTGAAAGACGTGACGTCAGAGGTTTTGATAGGAATTTTAAAACTACCCCAATAAGCATCAGCATTGAGTTATTTTAATGAACTATGTTAGATTTCAATTTTATGAACAATCGCTTTGTGTACTTTTTATCGGCTCCCGAGTTTGCTTTTTCATATGTAACAATGTATATGTAAAGTTATTAGTACGTCAATGAAACTTGGTCGAAACACGGACTCATTTTCGACTAGTTCAGGGGCGTAGCCAGGCATACTCCTGTACGCCCGGGCGTACTCTAGAAAATCGAATGTGAAAAAATAAAAGTGCTTATTTTTTAAAATCAGCAATAAAAATTGAAGGGGAATAGGGGGTGAGGCACTATTTTTAAAAACACACTTAATGAACGGAGGCGAGAGCCTCCAAAATCTCGCTCAAATGAAGCCACAAACCTCCGAAATTGCACTCAAATTTCAAAATTGTCCGGACCCCCACCAGACCCCCGGACCCCCTAAAAACCTCCCCAGGGCGTATTCTCCAAAAGGCTCTGGCTACGCCCCTGTAGTTCTAAACTTAAGTACTAAATTATCTAAAACAATGAAATGTAGGCTGCATAAACTATGTAAGTGGTGGTCGATGTTCATGACGGAGGATGTTAAAGAGACAAATGGCCTAGATAATTTAAAAAAAGGCGGCGTATACACGGTTTACATATTTAAAAATCAAACATTATCATTTCTGAAATAGTTTAATACAAACAACATTGACATATTCCTTATTAAAATGCGAAATTAAGGTTATAACGTCTAAAGAAGATATCATATACATAGAGGATCTTACATGAGTACTCATTCATTAGTGAATTTATTAAACGAGTTGGCAAAATGATATAATGCGAGGCTCTTGCCGAGCATTATCTTGCCGAGCATTATATCATTTTTGCTAACGAGTTTAATAAATTCATTACGTCAGAAAACGTACATTAACGTGACGTCCATGACGTCAATAGCTTTATGTTATACCACTAGTGGAATATCGAAAATATTGAATGGTGTTATTACACTCCCACACCACATATTATGTGATAAATGTAATTACCATTTTTATTTCCCCTAGATCATATATAAATTTACATTCATCACGGCCGAGAATCCTAAAGTATGTATCACGCATTCATAATGAGTACTTTCATTTGGTTATACTATTTCTTTATCCTTTGTTTCAAATAAAATGAAATAGTATAAACAAATTAAGTTACTCATTATGAATTATTATATTGATATAATATATTATAAATAATTATTATAAATACTTTAAGATTGCCGTTTACTCGGGTCCGTATTCAAAAAGTTTCTTTTAAACATTCTTTTCTATCGTTTTCAGACATATTCTTTATATCTTTAATGACGAAAACTATTGTGTTTAAAGTATATTAGTCTAATTAAAGTAGGGATCCCAATGATAATTACATGAAAAATGCTTATTAATAAGTGCAGACAATTCAAGTATTTGCGTCTGTGTGATCAAGATCGATTCGGGACGTTTCGGCACCAAGCCATTTCGACACCTAGACGAATCGGCACCAAGACGTTTCGGCATCAAACCATTTCGGCATCTATTTTAATTTTTACCCTAGACGTTTCGGCACCCATTTATATTTGAATATTATAATGAAGTAAAAAAGTAAAGAAATTAAATATTTTCTATAAGATCACTTGTAATTCATTTAAAATGCAAAGTTGATTGCCTTAACGGCAACTCCGAAGCGGTTTTGAGCCTGAATACAACTAAAACAGGGCCCATATGATAATCACTTGTAAAATTTAAGTAAATATGACTTTTATTTATATTGTAGAATGGTCACTGAAATTCCCTTTGTTATAGCTCAGATGTAAATCGTTTAATTGAAAATACTTGAATATGTTCCCTTTAACATGTATAATAATGTATACCTAAGACCAAATAAAAACTTATCTGTATTCATACAGTATCTTTTAATTCTTCACTTTACCTTCCTGTCATCTCCATATCGACGACAACATGTATGTGACTTGAACAAAGCCTCCACAAACTAACCCATTATTAAAAATCGTCTACATATAACGCATGCGTTATACTTTTCTTGTTAATAATGCTATGGACTAATAAACCCCACAGCTAAACATTTAACTTTAAATAGATGCTATTTTATGTCACTGAAAGGTTAATAGGATATTTGAAAATAAGTTAAAATCTTAAATTTTGACTTATGTTGCTTTATGAATACGGGACGAGGTGTCAAATTTGTAATATCATATTCTTCTAGAAGATATTTTTCAAAACATGTTAATTGTTCCTATAATTGCATTAACTGTAACCTAAATAAATGTGTTTTTTCCCTCAAATTACTACAGTTCACATTTTATTATTGTAACACGGGTCGCTGATATTGTATCACTGTCAATATTTTGGGGGGAAAAAAGTGATATGAGAGTTCGTACAAAAACATGTTCGCATACATAAACGTCTAACGCCTCTGCGTGACAGATGTAGAAAACCGCATTTGAATGGCGCCAAATTGCACAAAGCAACGACAACTTTTGTCAATAATGGTCCTTTCAATTTGGAATTACAGAAAATAATACACAACTGAGATTTTAAATGGGTATTCAGCAGAGATGGTAAAGGTCTATTCGGATAAATATTTACGAATGGGATTATATCAGAGAAAGTAAAATGTTATACAATAATAATCACTTACACAAATTTTATTGATAGCTACTTATCTGAATAATGAACCAATATGTAATCCTCTTGAGGGTGTCAGAGGATATTATCAACCCGAGAATGTAATGTCGACCGAGGCGATAGCCTCTAGAGGATGTGATATTAATTTTATTATACCGAACAACTCTATGGGAAATCGCATTAATCATAGTCAAAACATAACAATCAATTTTTAGAACTGAGCTTTTCCAAAAGCTAACGGGATGATATTTTGCGATATCACCCGCTAAGACGCGGTGAGAGTGATAGTGCGAAATATCAACCCGGCAGGGTATGGGTATTTTACATGGAGTGTTTACAGGGAGGTAAAATACTACATATACTCACAAAAAAAACAGTACCCCTTTAATAGCTGGTATTCCCGTAGGCCAGTTTTTTTGAGGGCGTCGGACAGCTTGAACAGCGCTTTAATTAAACAATGTTTGATGTTTTTAAACACATTTCACTGAGTATTAAATATTTCTTTAAACAGTTTCAGATTTTGCCAAGCAATACTCTTTCATGGATGCTATATGGGAACCTTAAAGGGAGGTAATTTGATGAGTTTTGATAATCAAAAGCTGCTACCTACACAATCGAATCGGTTATATATTTTTCTGTGGTTTTCGTTCGAAAGCAACAAAAAGAGAATATTGTCTTGGACAAATTGAGGTAATGTTTGTAGATTTTATGTGTTTCTACTAAAAATGCATGGTTTAAGAAAAATGGGGATATCTCCCGTGTGTACTTAACGTTTCAAAAACATCTGTTGTTATTATTTTATATACATCATTTATTATTTCCTCTTTTACTGTCTATATATATAATAAGCGAAAGTAAAAGGGGTACTTTTCATTTTTGCTCAGTATATATAATTTCATCAGTCATTCTATATTGTTTGTTTGTTTGTTTGTTTGTTTGTATGGTGTTTTATGTCATTTGCAACACATGTAAGGTATTTGTTTTGTGGTTGAGGCAGACCACTTTTCCTGGGTAGAACCAGTAATAGACAGGCGTTACAAACGTTCAAATTGTAAAACAAAACAAGATATCTTTAAAAGTAAATGACAGTGTTATTTGCTATTGCACTTTAACCAATAGATAATATTATCCAGGCGTTAAATAGGAATACAATACTTTCAAGACAGAGTGCATGCCGCACCGCTTGCTGAATCTGTTCTCGGGCGACTGTTTTTATAGTAGCAGGGAGTAAGTAAGTATACTTACTCCCTGATAGTAGTCATGGAAACACAAGCCTGTCGCAAGGTTCTTACAGCCACACATACACACATACTATTCTGTCATATGCATGCATACTAATTTAATTATGCATAAAGCACTATTTTAATACATTTAAATAAATTGGTTACCCCCCTCAGCAGTTACGTCACAAAACATGACGATCTCAATACATGTATATTATACGAGATTTTTAAAAACGTTTCAGAGAAAGTTTTGTTTAATAATAATAATAATAATAATAATAATAATAATAATGATAATAATAATAATAATAATAATAATAATAATAAATAATAATAATAATAATAATAATAATAATAATAATAATAATAATAATAATATTGAAAATAATAATAATAATAATAATAATAATAATGATAATAATAATAATAATAATAATAATAATAAAGACTCTTTTTAACGATATAAATCTTGAATTTGAAGGAAGTCAATCTTCCACGAGGCCCTCAACAATATACATATATAATATTAGATATTCTGTGATGAATTTTAGAAATTTCCCAGTTTGAGAAAATCTATAACATATCCCTTCCTCGACTGTGCTATCTCGCCTGGTGTGCATGATAGCACAGTAGCCAAATGTTATGAACTAAATATAGACGTCATGATATTATTACGTCACGAATTGACGTCATGATATTACTCCGCGCTGTCGCCAAAGGAGTGACAGAACAAGGAATACTTGTGTCAAAAGACGATTGGAAAGAAATTCATCACAGAATATATATTATATAGTTTAATTAACATTTTTTTCGTGATACGGAAAATAATTCACTCGTGAGAAATATTCTTGCGATATAGAAACTCGTGCGAAAACGCACTCGTTACTATATCGCAAGCACTCGGGAATTATTTCCCGTATCACTTCAACAATGTTAATTAAACTCTATATCCTATATTTACAAAAGGAACGGGATTTAAATTTAAAATCATTTTAGTATATTCACTTTTTAGTAATGGAAATATTTTCAAAGAGAGCTATGCGACTTAATATGTTGATTTAGTCACTGCAAATACAATGGTTTGAACAGATTGAAATATTGGGCATTTTTGTAAGGAAATGAGTTCCACACGTTAGAGCCTGAATAGACAAACGATTTTCTGAAAAACTCACTATTCGGTCTAGGGGAATAGAGCTGTAGATTTGAGGATGATAGTTCGCATATGTACATTTGAAGTTAGAGTAAATGTGTCTCCTACATTACGTGGTTCCGCCTTAATCCCATTAAGCGATGGTAACGTTTATATTAGCAGGATTTTATAACGGATATTTCAAAAACAGGATATTTCGAAAAACATATTTTACTGAAAAATACGAGAACCTGTTTAAAATTACATATTAAATGTTTTAATTTTTCAATATGCAAACTTTTTAAGCCGAAATTAAAGTTTTATTTCATACCCCAGCCAACCCCATTTTCACTTCTTGGAGAAGGGGTTGGATTGGGTATGAAAGTTAATACTCAGACCACGTAATGTAGAATAAGATAAGCAGGAGCTTGATCATTACATGTTTTAAACATTAGCATTGAACTTTTGGAATTTAAATCTTTCGGGACACTTCAGGAAGGCAGATCTTTTGCGAATAACAGATATAACAATAAATTACATGTTTTAAAAACTTTATCTATTCCAAGACAGAGTGTTGTTAGTTGTAACTTTCTTCAAAACTACAATTAATGGTTTCATCTATGCATTGAACACAAGTAGCATTAACATAAATGCGATTAATTTTGTTCTTAGAAGAAACATTCATTAATTTTCTTTTTGCTGCATTGATGGACATGCGATTAATGTCAAATCAGTATACGGAGACGCATCAAATTACCTCAGTATCAGATGAAAACTTCAATTGTCGTGAGTGCTAGAGATTTCTTATAATCATTTTGATTTTGTTGTGAATAAATGTTCAGAAAATGTGTCCCTAAAATACACTTACAGATATAACGCTATACTATATTGTGGCTTTTAAGTTTAATACACTGGTAACCTTAACTAATTATTAACACATAAAATGACAAATTAGTGGCAGCTTTAATTAGTACTTTCACGAATGTAATTACCCTATAACTAGATGAAGTGTTTTATCCTTGCTTAGCATGGACCAATCGCCTAACATCCCAGAGAGAGAGATAACATATTTACCCCGCTACTCGGTTCGTAACCTGATACCATTTCTAACAGTTTTGAGCTCGTTTCAATGTAAAGTGTCGCCAGGTTTCACTTTATCTCCACCCGATCTGCTCCCTGTACTAGCGACTTGTCTCGACATAGCCATCTAACGGCGACGGAATTGACGAAGTTTTATTAATGTCAGCTAGGGTGTCACTTTCTTCGTTAACATTTTGTAACGAATCATCACAACATAAGCGTATCTGATCGTAAATGTAGCAATTTGTTGTAACACGAATATCGTGACAAGTTTTTCACGAATCCTGACAAACGTTGCACCTATCTGACTCTATGAAGTAGGATAGCGAACAATCCGAGTGATCATTCGTTCTGTTTATATGTTTGCATTGTAGGGTGGAAAAGTATTCGTACGATTTAATTAAGTTACTCTTTGAAATCATCAAACGATGAATTTCGTTGGACATTAATCTTTTTCATCAATTCATACTTATAAGGGAGATCATTTGGAAGCAAAAGCAAAAGTATATAAACATCGAACAGGAAAAGTAGCATTCAAGGACGACAGTCACCCATAAACACACAGAGAAACAAAGAACAACTTTAAAGATGAATAAAGGAGCGTCCAGAAGTTAGCATGATATTCGATATTCGACATTCGATATTCAAATTGAATATCGAAAAACTAAACAAATCGAGAATCGTTATTCATCACATAGGTTTTGAATATCGGAAACCAAAAAAACTGGAGATTCGTTATTCAACACATAAGTTTTGAATATTCAGCAAATACGTTTTGAATATCGAAAAACAAAAACTCGAATCGTTATTCAACAAATAAATTTTGAATATCGAAAAACAAAAGTAATTGTGATCCGTTATTCAACAAATATGCTTTGAATAATTTCAGAAACTGCCTTTTCTTTTTCTGCTTATTTTTCTTCTTCAATTAACAAAATTGCTAATGCATACATCTTAATGTTAGTTGAATAACGGATATCGAGTTTTTTGTTTTTCGATATTTCATTTTTTTTGTTGAATAACGAATCTCGAGTTTTTTGTTTTTCGATATTTAAATTGTTTTTGTTGAATAACAAATCTCGAGTTTTTGTTTTTCGATATTCAAAACTTATTTGTTGAACAACGAATCTCGAGTTTTTTGTTTTTGGATATTCAAATCTTATTTGTTGAATAACGAATCTCGAGTTTTTTTGTTTTTCGATATTTCATTTTTTTTGTTGAATAACGAATCTCGAGGTGTTTTTTTTCGATATTCAAATTGTTTTTGTTGAATAACAAATCTCGAGGTGTTTTTTTTTTCGATATGCAAAACGTTTTTGTTGAATGATAACGAATCTCGAGTTTTTTTATTTTTCGATATTCAAAACTTATTTGTTGAATAACGAATCTCGAGTTCTTTGTTTTTCAATATTCAAAACCAATTTGTTCAGTAACTAATCTCGATTTTTTTGTTTTTTATTTAAAACTTTATTTCATGAATAACGAATCTCGAGTTTTTTGCTTTTCGATATTCAAGATGTATTTGTTGAATATCGAAACTCGAGGTTTTGTAATTTCGATATTCAAAACTTATTTGTTGAATAAAGAATCTCGATTTTTTTTTTGTTTTTCAAAACTTATTTGTTGAATAATGAATCTCGAGTTTTTTGTTTTTCGAAATTCAATTTTTTTTGTTGAATAACGAATCTTGATTTTTTTTTGTTTTTCGATAGTTATAGGTTGAATAGCGAATCTCGAGTTTTTTTGTTTTTCGATATTCAAAACTTATTTGTTGAGAATAACGAATCTTGATTTTTTTTTGTTTTTCGATAGTTATAGGTTGAATAGCGAATCTCGAGTTTTTTTGTTTTTCGATATTCAAAACTTATTTGTTGAGAATAACGAATCTTGAGTTTTTTGTTTTTCTATATTCAATTTTTTTTGTTGAATAACAATCTCGATTTGTTTTTGTTTTTCGATATTAAATTTTCGATATTCAATTTGAATATCGAATATCGAATATCGAATATCATGCTAAATTCAGCCCGCCAAAATAAGACATCATCAACACAAAAATGTTGACAAAAGGGCTACCGCATTGGACCTGTCAGTGGCCAAAATAGGGGCCGATGGGTATTTAAGCCAAACCTCACTCTTACCCTATTTTCATTCCAATAAACGGGACAGTGTAAATAAAGATATCCCCGCCAGGTTAACACACACAACCAAGAGAAATAAAGCAACATACTCGGTTTTATAGAGACTGTTCATGAGAGGTAATGTCAGAAGCAACCACTTCCTACGCTCCCTAGCACCGGCTTAAGAGTTATGCTACTTCAAAGCCACCTATATTGGACTCGTTGACCCCAAATGACCAGTAAAAATAACACTACTGATTCGTATCAAACCGCGAAAGTTGTTGGTTCTGAAATTTGAAAATACATTGTATATTAATTATAACTGACATTTTGCTTATATTGTTTTCGGTTTGTTTCCCTAATTGTATTCGTTATCGATGAGCACTCTTTTTTGTCTCGGTGCAAACACATGGTATGAACTAAGCTGTTGTTCGCCTGTTAGACGCCATTTATTTAAATATTATTTCAATATTTAATAAATAGGCGAAAGCGCCCTAGCCTATTCGGAAGTTCTTGCTGTTTCTGCCAAAAGAAAGGCGCAGCAAAAACAAAACAAAACAAAAAAAGGCTGCTGTTTTAGATGCAAAAGTCGAAAAAAAGGCTGCTGTTTTAGATGCAAAAGTCAAAAAGGTCGGTAATCTTTCTCTCCAATCTCCAATTTCCTTTCAAATTCGAACATATAAACTTGAACCGGGCATCTTGTTAAATATCAAACCAAAAATAATGTTGGCTCCAAGGAGTATATTTACAATGGCGACTTTGTTAAGCGATGAAATGGTTAAAACTTTACGTTTAACCCAAATTGTTTTTGTTTTTTAATTTTACCAATTAAAATTTTGCTACAAAACCTCTTAAATTCTGTTGTTAAATCGTACGTATAAGCGTTTATTGATCCTCGCTGTATTGCACTAAGCATTTTAGCGAGCAGACCTCGGTTTTAAAGTCTCATCCGAAGGACTGGTAAGGTAGGAAATACTTTTTGAAATATTTTGATAATTAATCCAAATTCGGTCCTGGCGATCCCTGGATTACTAAGCCGCAATGCTAACCATTACACCACGGCGCTACCTGGTGTTGTTAAATCTATTATAATTGTTTCATATATTTCTGTTCCTATCACATTTTTCTAGAAAATGGATAATTTGAACGCAACCTATTTAAACAGTATAGTATGCCTGTAATAACGCCTGCAGCAGCTACTTTTTTGTAAATGCAGTTAACATCTCATTTAAAGACAGCAAATGATGTTCAAGAAAGCTAAGTGTCCGTCGGTCTGTCTCAGATGCCCTTGCGTTTCAAATTCATTACGTAGTCCGAGAATTACCTTTCATACCCCATCCAACCCCTTCTCCAAGAAGCGAAAATGGGGTTGGCTGGGGTATGAAATAAAGCCTTAATTTCCGCTTAAAATATTTTCACAATATAAAATTATCCATTTAATAGGTAGTTTTAAACAGGTTATCGCAATTTCTTTCAGTAAAAGGTGTTTTAAACGTGTTTTATTGTCGAAATATCCATTATAAATCCTGCTAATATAAGCTTCCCCCACCGCTTAATGGAATTAAGGCGGGACCACGTAGTGTTTCAGTGTTCTTTTGGGGCTTTTCGGTGTAATTCTACATTATCTGTTAATTGTGATTATTTATTGCATGCCATTCCCAAAATTTTAAATGTGTTCATCTTCACTGACGTAGCGCTGCATACTCCCGTACGACCGTGACAAAAATAAATTTGGAGAAATATGTGTTTTTTATTTTTTAATTTAATGTCATTTCTTATTCTTTTGAGAGTATTCTGTTTCCAGTACATTGGTGTTTCACGATTTTACTTAAGATATGCGATCGCATTTTGTTTTTCTTTAAACCTAGCCAGTCAAGAACGCTGTAAATCACTATATGTTCAAGCTTTCAAAATCTTTCCCCATGGAGCAACTTGGAAATGGACCCAGCTTCGTCCCTGCTGACATTATGATTGCCGTAAACCCATGTTCTGTTTCTCTTAGCATAGCGATGGCTGAACGCGAAATGCTGTATCTTCTTCTATGTTTATAATAGTTAAAAATAATAATTTATTTTCAATTATAACCATTACTTCTTCTAGTTAATTCAAAGTAGTGCATTCATAACTCCATAGGCATGCGTATTCATGGCACGTGCCATGAATTAGTTTACAATTGTTACAGTTGTAATATACATTTGTACCCACACTTAACATAAGCCGTTGTCGTGGTAAAAATTAGTTTAACATTATTCATTACTAAACTATTTTATTTATTTTCTATTCAGTTCATGTCGCCACCGTGTATTCACTATCCCCTTCATGTCGCGACATGTATAAACAGAAGCGATAGAGGCAATCATCGATGCACTGAGACACGTTCCAGATGTGCCGGATAACGCGTTCTAATTGTCCAAGTCACTTATATCGTCTACGCTCGCCATTGATAGTTTACACGGTCTCCTGAGATGTCTTATTCTAATAAAAGAAATACATTTTCAAAACTTGCAACAGTTTTGTTTCATTATGACTAAGACATTAAGCTCGTGTCAGAGAGCATATCCCGTAACACCACCATTGTTTTTACTGATGGTATTTACTAAAATCTTAATAAAAGGTTAAACGATGTTTTGTTTGACTATATCGATAATCATATAGCCATTTTATTGAAGAAAACGATAACACATAACTGGAAGAAACAGATGAAACACTAATTTTCGGTCTGTACTGGTTAAACTTTATGTTAACGCAGATAAGATAAACACAAACTAGACAGACTGTACACTTTAGGAAGTCGAAATATTTATTTATCTTTCCAATTGAAAGTATTTCGTCACATCTTTTTAAAAGGTTAATAAATGGAGAGTTTTGATATAGATAACATCCAAGAAAAACGAAAAAGGAAACATTTACAGTAAGGTTTGAAAACAATTGTCAAAGATTAAGTAGATATAAAATTACTGTTATGTACGCTTTTGCTAAAGTGTAAACTCCACTTACACAAACCGAAACAGAATGATCATAATTTAAAAATACTTATAGTGCAATAAAGTGGAGAATGACATAAAAGCAGACCTAATTGTACGTAACGTTTTGTTTGTGTCTGTGTAAGTTAATCCAGCAAACATTTTGTGGTTAATTTGATACCCTTTTTCGTTTTAAAGTTGCTCCTCCAAGATTAAATAAAAACCTCTTAATAATAAGTCTCCATGACCGAATGGTTAACGACGTTGCGTTGTAAACCTTCGCCTCTCACCGCTGCGGGTTCGAATCCTACTAGGAGCTCGACTTATAAGTGAGGAATCGTCGATTCTTACGGATGGCGGGAGTTGTACAGTACTGGTTCTACCCAGGAAAAGTGAGTGGTCTGCCTCCACCCACAAGAAATCGACCGTCATATATAACCTTGCAGGTGTTAAAAATGGTAAAACACCATACGAACAAGCACATAATATTTAGTACAAAAAAATCAAAGGAGAATAATTTTCAAAAATGAATTAACTTTTTTTTATTATCCACATCAATAGGTCTAGGGCGGCCGAGGAAATCCAGCCGCAGACCTCACTATTTTCCTTTTGTTCTAATCAGACGTATGATAGTTCAGTTAATACTAGTAAGTGTCATAAAGTAATTCATGTAATACATATATAAACATACAATACAATGACGAGCATACACTATTCAATTGTAATGTTCATTACTATTTCATTTCATTGTTTATTGCAAATTGTAACATCAATATGATATATTAAATATATATTGTAACAATTTTACAAACATTTTAAAATCCTAATGATGTTTAAAAATGTGCGACTATTAAATAATGCATAACCCGTCGCAAATCAAACCATGTAACGTAAAACAGTCCAAATAAATGACGTCATTTGGGTTTATTTCAATGGGTTTATCAGTAAAACTGTCAGAAACAATTAAACATGCGTTAGAAACAAGTTAACCAGTATTGAAATGTTGACTTTTGCGACAGTGTATCAGTCGTTTAACGGCCGAAAATCGTGTTTAACGGCTCCGTTAACGCGTCGCCATTAAACAAAATTCACTGCAACTAAACAACTAATATATCGTCATAAGATTCAAATTTTCAATACGGTTAACCCCAATGATAAGAGAGTATGATAGTGGACCTTTGGAAACGGCCGAACACGATAAACAAGAAATATTGCAGTCTCGGTTTGATTGAAACTGTTCATGAACGGTAGTGAAAATATGCTGGCTACCGTTCACGCCAACTAACCCCGGTGGAGGCAGAAACTCAATATTCATCAAATCAATAGTAAAGAATTATAACCATCCCAAAGATGGCATGCATGTGGCGGTGGACATGCCATATTTACTGCCATTATTCCATGTCCATCGGCGTATAGTCACAGTTTTGACATATTGAAACATAAAGCAGAATGGACTTTTAACTCTTTTTCTCTTTCTTTGTTTCACCAAGGTTTACATATTAAGCAATTCAATGTAAATAGTAGCAAGGTAAGGAAAAAAAAGAGTCTCTAAGCAGACTTTGCACAAACTCTAGACAGTCAACATAATATATTGTCTATATCTAATACGTGATTAGGTGGGAGGGAGATATTGTGTTTATTTATACATATCAATGTATTCTATAAAAACAAAACAAAAACAAAAAAATACAAAATAAACAACAACATACGTTTTGATGTTCTTTTCTCCGTCATTTCAATACCATACTCTTTATAAAATTTAATGCAGATTTAATTATGTACACTATACATGTAATTATGGATACTATAATTATGGATACTATAATTAAGTTTTGTGTTTTGTAATTTGTTCTTAATTTTTTTTCTTAAACTAAAAAGAAATGTTTTATATGTTCATCTTCAAGATTCAATCTTGACTCGAAAGTATGGACAAAGAAAGATAATAATTCACAGACGATCTTATATCTTAGTATCTTTACATGCAACACTGGAATGATTGAGATAATGATACCTTACCGTAGGTAAATAAATAACACTCGATCGTTAACGATACATTCTTCACAGGCAATGATCTATGGTGTACACCCCCTAAAGATTTTGACCTTTCAAATGTTCATTGTGACAGAAAACACTTGACACCCGCTGTGGGTCTATATGACTGGATATATACTTTCAGATTTGTCAAATGCAATACGATAACTGATACGAATAATATTGTTACAATACTTAGTCAATGAAGATAAGTAAAATATTTAAAACAAAACGTTATTTACAGTATTGTATTACAACTGTCTCTTTGTTTCAAATTTCACTACGAATTTATTGTTGTACGTTAAATATTTTGTGTGATAAAATACTGAATATAGAGGATCCCCTTGAAGTGACAATCACAAACGAGAATGAATGAATAAATGAATTGTGTTTTACGGCACGTCGACACATAAATAAGTCATATTGTGCGCAAAAAATGACGAAAGATGAAGAAATGAAGTAGTAATTAAAATTTAATGTAAATATAGATAAAACTATTTACAAATAAGGGATAATATGGTAGTTATATAAACTGTATATGTAAATCAACAAATGCCCGTCAACAGGTATATAAATAAGCCAATATATATAAGAACATATTATAATGATTTATATAGTCGGATTTCTTTCAGGAAATCTAAAATCTACAGTATCAAATAACTCTTTCATAGTATTAACTGTGTAGTACCTTTGTCGCATAGGATCAAAGCAATATGTGTGAATGAGTATAACGTGTATACCCTATCCTGCACCGGGCTAGGACTATAAGAATCTTTCACGGGCATCCGGTGAAGATAGGGAATTCTAACCCGAGGTATACGTGTTTTTATCGGAACCGAGGCTCTGCCGAGGTTTCGATTAAAACACTTATACCGAGGGTTGGAATTCCCTATCTGAACCGAATACCCATGATAGATTCTTTTTCTTGCATATCAGAGAAATGTTGTGCGTTGACGCCGCCAGCTATTAACGTTTTCCTGCATACCGGATGTTGGCGCGCGTGAATTTTATCTCGACCCTAGGGTGAGATGGAAATATCTAGCCCCGGTAAAATGGCGTATATCCTTGTCCGGTATGCAAGAAAACTTCTTCTCGACGAATGGGGTCAACTTACAAACGAGAGAAAAGTAGCAGACTCGGTATCGTTGAGTCCGTAATATTATGATTTTTCAAAAAACGTTATGACCTTGTGTCGTACGTCATCATGTCAATAAGTTATGATGTTATGCATGTCAATAGTTTTTGAATTTTGTTTAGAAAAAATCTTTCATTTGATATATTTTACTATGTTATAATTTATTGAAATCTTAAAAAAAAAAGGAAAAAAAGGTATAATTGTATTCTTTACAAAACTATATTTGTGACAACCATATCAGACACATTTCTTTTTTAATAATTAGGTAATTAGGTTTCAAAACTACACATTTGAATAATATCAATTTTACCACATTAATTTGCGATTATCAAAAAGCAGCGATGGAAAGTGAAACATCTGACAGTTTCATTCATTTCATTAAACAATCATTTTGCTACAACAATTTACCATAATAGCTTATTTCTCTCCATGAAATAATGACCGTAATTTTAATGTTATCTAATCTTGAATTATTACTAAACAATTTCTGCCATTTCCCAAAACGAACCATTTAATGGAAATTGTAATGTATGCATTGTGGCTATAATATTGTCTAATAAATCTGAATTATCTACAATCTAATAAACCTTATACCTCTGTCGTTAGTTTAAAATTGGTCATGATTTATATTTTTACTTTTATTTAGAATTCATACAAAACATAACTCTAAAGATAAAATCGCATATTAAAAGGCAATATCTAATTAAAAAAAAAGTATGAATAGAGAAATTGGTATGACATTAACGAAATAAAAGTTTGAACACTTTCAAGTTTAACAATTGTATTTTTAGATCCATACATTTAAACTAGTAATTATATTTAAACGATATTGTTTCGTTTTCTCTAGGTAGGTCTATTGAGACCCCCAGTGGTAATGATCGTTCTGGAGATAGTAAACTCGATATATACCTATCGTTTAAAACAAAAACGGGCTGGGTTTAAATCCGATATGCGATTGAATACCCCAACCACATTTTGTCCTGCTAATTTGTGAGGCTCTGGCAACGTTCTACAGAAAGCTCATTTACCATTATCAACGATTATTAGACTGTTGTGATATAAATTATTTTCAAACTTTTAGACATTTCGGAAATATTGTTTTAATTAACATTTTGTCCTTTAAAATGTACATTCGCTACAGATTTGGATGTTTCATAATCTGTTGCTGCCTTCATAATTTTCATTTAATTTACCCATATTTGTTCTTGTTTTGGGCTTTGCGATTAAATGCATATTGAATATTTCGTGGAATGGTAATTATATTATATCGCCCTTACTCACCCTGACACCTACACTATCTCCTTTCTGACATCATATTAAACGCGTTTCATCATCGACATATAAAACGCGTTTCAACAATGTCATATTAAACGCATTTCTTTATCGTCCAATTAAACATATTTCATCATCGTCATATATAACGCATTTATCATCTCATAGTAAATAGACTCAATAAAATCGAGTCTGCTACTTTTATCTCTTGTTTGTGTTTGTTGCTTCCAAGGGATCCCCTTTTCAGCATTTATTGTTAATTAAACGCGTTTCACCATCGTTATATTAATCATGGATATAAAAATCGAACAGGAAAAGTAACAATCAAGGCCCACAGTCAACCATAAACACGCACAGAAACAAAGAACAACATTAAAGATGAACGAAATGCCAAATTAGACATCACAAACACAACAGGGTTAACAATAGGGTTACCGCCTTGGAACGGTCAGTGGCAAAAGAAAAAGGCCGCTGGGGGGTTTAAACCAGATTCTAAGGTCACCAAACCGCACACTTACCCTACTGTCATCCCAATAAAAGGGACAGTATAAATAAAGAAATCCCCGCAATGAACTATTCTCTAACCAACAAGGCAGCATTAATAGGCATTATAAGTAAAACACAAAGATGCTCGTGTATAGATAAATACCAAAAAAAAAATAGCCTTGAAAGCCACAAAGAAGGTACTCAATGACTCGGCAGAAAGAAGCCAGAGCAACAAGAGAACAAACCATTGAGGGCACGACAAGACAATATTGTAGACAAACATCAAACGTCACCGTCCTTTTGGGTTTTAGGCAGACGTCTCATAGGGTCCACAGCCTGTCCGGTCATCGCACAATTAAAGAAGAAAGCATAGTGGCGAACTGTAAATGGGTAGACCACCAAGCATGCAGTGCGTTGCAAAATGGTAGGGTCATAAAATCTTTTGGTAAACCGTTTAACAAGTTTCTTATTTCATCATCGTCATACGCTCACCAACGTCGAAGTAACATTACCTGGAACACGTTGGCATCATACGTACACCATAATCGGGTGACACCATATTGAATACGTTGTATAATGAAAAACATTTCATCATCGCCAAGCGCACACCAACACTATGCGGAATACTTGTCATCACCTTGAGATTTACACCATACTAAACGTGTTTCAGCATCGACATACATACGTACACCACCTTGAGATTTACACCATACTAAACGTGTTTCAGCATCGACATACATACGTACACCACCTTGAGATTTACACCATACTAAACGTGTTTCAGCATCGACATACATACGTACACCACCTTGAGATTTACACCATACTAAACGTGTTTCAGCATCGACATACATACGTACACCACCTTGGGATTTACACCATACTAAACGTGTTTCAGCATCGACATACATACGTACACCACCTTGGGATTTACACCATACTAAACGTGTTTCAGCATCGACATACATACGTACACCAACTTGGAATTTACACCATACTAAACGTGTTTCAGCATCGACATACATACGTACACCAACTTGGGATTTACACCATACTGAACGTGTTTCAGCATCGACATACATACGTACACCACCTTGGGATTTACACCATACTAAACGTGTTTCAGCATCGACATACATACATACACCACCTTGGGATTTACACCATACTAAACGTGTTTCAGCATCGACATACATACGTACACCAACTTGGAATTTACACCATACTAAACGTGTTTCAGCATCGACATACATACGTACACCAACTTGGGATTTACACCATACTGAACGTGTTTCAGCATCGACATACATACGTACACCATCTTGGGATTTACACCATACTAAACGTGTTTCAGCATCGACATACACACATACACCACCTTGGAATTTACACCATACTAAACGTGTTTCAGCATCGACATACATACGTACACCATCTTGGGATTTACACCATACTAAACGTGTTTCAGCATCGACATACATACATACACCACCTTGGAATTTACACCATACTAAACGTGTTTCAGCATCGACATACAAACGTACACCATCCTTGGATTTACACCATACTAAACGTGTTTCAGCATCGACATACATACGTACACCATCTTGGGATTTACACCATACTGAACGTGTTTCAGCTTCGACATACATACGTACACAAACTTGGGATTTACACCACTAAACGTGTTTCAGCTTCGACATACATACGTACACCACCTTCGGGATGACACCATACTAAACGTGTTTCAGCATCGACATACATACGTACACCACCTTCGGGATGACACCACACTAAACGTGTTTCAGCATCGACATGCATACGTACACCACCTTCGGGATGACACCATACTAAACGTGTTTCAGCATCGACATACATACGTACACCACCTTCGGGATGACACCACACTAAACGTGTTTCAGTATCGACATACATACATACACCACATTGGGATTTACACCATACTCAATGCGTTTCAGCATCGACATACATACGTACACCACCTTGGGAATGACACCATACTAAACGTGTTTCAGCATCGACATACATACGTACAACACCTTGGGATTTACACCATACTAAACGTGTTTCAGCATCGACATACATACGTACACAAACTTGTGATTTACACCATACTAAACGTGTTTCAGCATCGACATACATACGTACACCAACTTAGGATTTACACCATACTAAATTTGTTTCAGCATCGACATACATACGTACACCATTTTGGGATTTACACCATACTAAACGTGTTTCAGCATCGACATACATACGTACACCACCTTGTGATTTACACCATACTAAACGTGTTTCAGCATCGACATACATACGTACACCACCGTGGGATTTACACCATACAAAACGTGTTACAGCATCGACATACATACGTACACCATTTTGGGATTTACACCATACTAAACGTGTTTCAGCATCGACATACATACGTACATCACTTTGGGATTTACACCACACTAAACGTATTTCAGCAGCTTCGACATACATACGTATACCATCTTGGGATTTACACCACTCTAAACGTGTTTTAGCTTCGACATACATACGTATACCACCTTGGGATTTACACCACACTAAACGTTTTTCCGCTTCGACATACATACGTACACCACCTTGGGATTTACACCACACTTAACGTGTTTAAGCTTCGACATATATACATACGTACACCACTTTGGATTTCCACCATACTAAACGTGTTTCAGCATCGACATACATACGTATTTCAACATCGACATAAATACTTACATCAACTTCGCAATGACACCACACTAAACCTGTTTCAGCATCGACATATATACGTACATCATCTTCGGGATGACACCATACTAAACGTGTTTCAGCATCGACATATATACGTACATCATCTTCGGGATGACACTACACTAAACGTGTTTCAGCTTCGACATACATACGTTCACCACCTTGGGATTTACACTCTACTACGCGTGTTTCAGCATCGACATACATACGTACACCACCTTGTGATTTACAGTTACATTTCCGCAATGACACCACACTAAACGTGTTTCAGTATCGACGTCATCCTCTGGATGGTACGAGTAGTTAATAACGATTTTACATAATTATTTGTAAACGTTTTAGAGTAAAAGTCGCTTTAATAGTCTCCGTTTAATAAATTGTTCTGTCTTTTGAAAACTATACATTCAACAAGAGATCTAAGAAGTGCTTAGAGCTCTTATTCAACTATACTTATATATATATAATATCCTTATATGCAACCAAGACATCTAGTCGTCTACTTGTCTTAATACTAAGTTAATGCACTTAAGATGTACTAAAGATAAACTAGTGACTTAAGAATTTCTCTGGATACACTAATAAAGATAAAGCGCGCTTAGTATTGGCCTATTTGTCCCCAAAATAGCCAGTCCAAGCATTGTATTATTTCGATAACGACGATATAGTGCAGCCTAAGCGAACCTCAAAATGGAAACAAACTACAAGTGTAAGTAAAGGTCATTAAGGTGAGGCACTTGTAAGTAAGTAACACTTCTTACTGGTTCACTGTCATAGGACACCCGCAAACAATCATGCCGATGTAAACAGATAGCACGAAAACATTATTCATGACAGAAGCGAAAAAGAAATATTCAATTTGACTCGGCAGGAGGTTATTTTAACTGTTTCAATTTTAACCGTGTGGGGTGTTTTCATTTGGGCGAAAGTTTGTAACGTTTTGAAAGACAATTGATAGGTTAATTATCTTGTGTCTCATCTAACCACCGTGTCATAATGTCGCTCATTAAGAGGTGTTTACCACACGGTCTTAACTAATGATTTAAATACCAAACTTTCCGTGATTGTTATAAATATATTCTAAATTGTGTTTCGTTTAAAAGAATTCTGGTGTTGCACTTTAAAGTTTACTAAATATATACCAAAAAAGCTTATTAGTATTAGCATTATTATTTTGGTTTTATTATATATTTAAAGGCGCAACTTTCCCTACCCTGGTAGGGAGAGAACCCTGGTTGGGTAATATTGGAGGCACAACCTCCAGCTGCCTATACGCACATACGCAACTGCGTAGGAACATTTTGGGGGGAAAATGCATTTTAAAACAATTTTAATGATTTTTGAGTATTGCGATCATCCACAGCGTATGACAAAAACTGGTCTACCTACGCACAGACTCAATAGCACCGCGTCTGCTACTTTTATCTCTTTTTTGTGTTTGTTGCTTCCAATGGTTCCCATTTTCAGTATTTATTATCAATTACACCAGCTATACATAACACTAAATGGCGTTAAAATAACACTACCACATGTATTTGTGTACACTTCTCAGTTCATGACCCCACAGGCTCCTCCCCTATATTTGGAAATTTTAGTCAGTTGGATTTTAAAAATATTTGAAACTAGGAATAAGACTTTTATACAGCGTTGTTTTTTTACCAAGACAATTGTTCATTATCAGTTTACTTCTATGCCATTTATTTTTATGAGGTGGAATTCTCAATATATTGAAAAAGGACTCCCTGATTTAACCCTGTATGAATTTATATAAAAACAAGAAATGTGTTCATGGGACACGGATGCTCCCACTGTAAAACATCTGCATAACAGTGACCTTGACCTTTGAGGCACTGACATGATTCTTGCACAACACCTTCTCTTTGTGATGAACATTTGTGTGAAGTTTGACACAGTTCCCGTCAGTACTTTCCAAGTAATGGCTGAGTCATGAATTGTTTTACGATTTATTTACCTTTGACCTCCAAGTGTGAACTTGACCTTTGAGGCACTGACATGATTCTTGCACGCGACACACCTTCTCATTGTGATGAACATTTTTGTGAAGTTTGACGCAACTCCATTCAGTAGTTTCCAAGGAATGGCTGAGACACAATTTCGGACGGACGGACGCACGGACAGTGCGATTATTATATGCCTCCCACTCTTTGTGGGCATAAAATCCTGCCCAGCTCCATTTTGTGGCTTTTATACGGCAGTAGGGCTTTTAAAGATTCGACCAATCTCGTTACAGTCAGACCCTTTGTCACGCTACGATACTCTTCACTACTAAGGATCTGACAACACTGCAATGGAGGTCACGTCAGATTGACCTTACGATTAGCCAATCGGATTTCAGCCTACAAAATTGCTCGGTATATACTGCTTCACTGCGTATGTCGCGTTTCAGTCAATGTCCGTAACTTTAAGCTTATTAAACACAAAATAGTTGAGTTGACAAACATAACACACCAACCGCGGCATTATTGAATATTTACTTAAAACAACAAAAACGAGATTGTTTGACGGAATTCTAGAGGCGTAGCTGGAAAAAGAAAGAAAGAAAGAAAGAAAGAAAGAAAGAAAGAAAGAAAGAAAGAAAGAAAAAACTGGATCATTTAAATAAACATTTCAAACCGGTTGAAATACCCGGTGCATCAAGAGATCAAAAAATATATAGAGCCACTTATTCCTATCATTTCATCTTCTCTGGAGGTGCAGTATCAGAGTACAGTATTTAGTTAACCCTTTCATATGATTTCAATGAAGGTATGCGAGAGAGTAGATTTTATTCGAATGCGTCGCTTTACCAGGAAGGTATAGATATAGCCGGCGATTTTGATATGCAATCTTTAAACACATACCAAGCAATTATTTTATTTTTTGTTCTGGCTTCTGCCAAGTCATTGAGTACTTGCTTTGTGGATTTCTATATTCTTTTTTATATGATATATACACGATCGTCTGTTAGCTATACTAATATGACCTGTTTGTTAGGGGATAAAGCCTGGTGGTGATTTCTGTATTTACACAAACCCGTTTTAATGAGATGACATTAGGGTTAGAGTGAGGTTTGGTGCGCCCTAGAACCTGGCTTAAACCTCAAGCGGCCATGGCACTGACCGTCCAAGGCGGTAGCCCTATTGTCAACCATTTATGTTCGTGGTATCACATGTCTTGCCTCTCATTTTTTATGTTTTGTTTGTTTTGAAATTTTCTGTGCCTGTTTTTGCTCCACTGGGATTCATGAATGCTGCATTTCCCGTTCGATTTGTATATCGACTTCCAAAACCAGGCGAGGTGATTTGGATACTTATGTGAATGTATGAATTCACTATCTTAAAAAAATAGCTTAGCTGCTGCTTGTGTATATAATTTCAAATATATACGCCTTTACAAATATGCTAAATATATTTATTTTGAGTTATTATCAAGTGTTGATACATAGTCATATTCGTTTTCTGATTAAACTAATATTGATTATAAATGTATTTCTTATTTATGCTATTGTATCCCTATGCTATTTATGCTATTGTATCCCTATGCTATTGATGCTATTGTATCCCTATGCTATTTATGCTATTGTATCCCTATGCTATTTATGTTATTGTATCCCTATGCTATTTATGCTATTATATCCCTATGCTATTTATGCTATTGTATCCCTATGCTATTTATGTTATTGTATCCCTATGCTATTTCTGCTATTGTATCCCTATGCTATTTCTGCTATTGTATCCCTATGCTATTTCTGCTATTGTATCCCTATGCTATTTCTGCTATTGTATCCATATGCTATTTATGTTATTTTATCCCTATGCTATTTATGTTATTGTATCCCTATGCTATTTCTGCTATTGTATCCCTATGCTATTTATGTTATTGTATCCCTATGCTATTTATGCTATTGTATCCCTATGCTATTTATGCTATTGTATCCCTATGCTATTTATGTTATTGTATCCCTATGCTATTTCTGCTATTGTATCCCTATGCTATTTCTGCTATTGTATCCCTATGCTATTTATGTTATTGTATCCCTATGCTATTTCTGCTATTGTATCCCTATGCTATTTCTGCTATTGTATCCCTATGCTATGCTATTTCTGCTATTGTATCCCTATGCTATTTCTGCTATTGTATCCCTATGCTATTTATGTTATTGTATCCCTATGCTATTTATGCTATTGTATCCCCATGCTTTTTATGTTATTGTATCCCTATGCTATTTATGTTATTGTATCCCTATGCAATTTCTGCTATTGTATCCCTATGCTATTTATGTTATTGTATCCCCATGCTTTTTATGTTATTGTATCCCTATGCTATTTATGTTATTGTATCCCTATGCTATTTCTGCTATTGTATCCCTATGCTATTTATGTTATTGTATCCCTATGCTATTTCTGCTATTGTATCCCTATGCTATTTCTGCTATTGTATCCCTATGCTATTTATGTTATTTTATCCCTATGCTATTTATGTTATTGTATCCCTATGCTATTTCTGCTATTGTATCCCTATGCTATTTATGTTATTGTATCCCTATGCTATTTATGCTATTGTATCCCTATGCTATTTCTGCTATTGTATCCCTATGCTATTTATGTTATTGTATCCCTATGCTATTTCTGCTATTGTATCCCTATGCTATTTCTGCTATTGTATCCCTATGCTATTTCTGCTATTGTATCCCTATGCTATTTCTGCTATTGTATCCCTATGCTATTTATGCTATTGTATCCCTATGCTATTTATGCTATTGTATCCCTATGCGATTTCTGCTATTGTATCCCTATGCTTTTTATGCTATTTTTTTCCCTATGCTATTTCTGCTATAGTAATCCTATGCTATTTATGCTATTGTATCCCTATGCTATTTCTGCTATTGTATCCCTATGCTATTTCTGCTATTGTATCCCTATGCTATTTCTGCTATTGTATCCCTATGCTATTTATGCTATTGTATCCCTATGCTATGCTATTTCTGCTATTGTATCCCTATGCTATTTATGCTATTGTATCCCTATGCTATTTAGCTATTGTATCCCTATGCTATTTATGCTATTGTATCCCTATGCTATTTATGCTATTGTATCCTTATGCTATTTATGCTATTGTATCCCTATGCTATTTCTGCTATTGCATCCCTATCCTATTGCCTATATTATTAGATTACACTAAGAGTCGAAGGCATCGTGATGTCAAAATATGCATTTGGTACTGTCTACCAACGTGCTTAAAACACACCATTTTATCTAAACAAAATAAAAATAAAAATATTGGGAAGAACCACCTTTAAAAATAAGAAAGGGATACCCTCTCTCCACCCCCACTCCCCACTCCCCAGCACACAAACACAACCTTCCCAACCGCGACCATTTGATCTCGGTTGCGTGCACTTCTTTCAAGCTCTAGCTACGCCCCTGAATTCAATAGCGGTACCAAAAAAATGTACCGATTCGTGGGTACACTAAAATTATACTCGCAGGTCATAAGTCGACTTCGCTATAAACTGAGATAAGCGGGCCAGGCGTGCTATGCGATACTATTTAAAAAATCTAATATCGTAATAATCCCGGTAGAATATATATTTTCAAAACACATGACAGCGTCCATGATTGTCTTCGTATTCTTGTTGTAAAATATGCCATTTAATGCATTTCTTTATTTATCGTGCAATCCACAGCAATAACACACGAAAACTTTATCTTTTTTCAGATATAGATCTATGTGTTTTATATCGACTTTTGTTCGTTTAATTCACTCGAACATTATCTGAAGACAGAAGTGCATATGAAACGCGATTTCATTGGTTGAATTTAGTTGATCTTCTCATCAATATTGATTAGATGAAAGGTCGTTCTGACGTGACCTCCAAGGCAGTGTTGTCAGATCCTAAAGCGGAGAGTATCAAAGCGTTATTAGGATATAATTTTAATGAGATTGAGATTCGACTTTCATGCTATTCCTCATCGTTTACACATTAAACATTTAATATATATGTACTATACTGTCGTTTTGATATTAGGCCTGTTCGTTTAACTCCTTGAGAATCAGTGAAATGGGATCGATACATGTTGTTTCGAAAGTCAAATTATTACCGCTCTAGAATAGTTTATAGTTTGAAAGTGACTATTAACTTGTAAAGCACAGCAAAACACTATGGAAGGTATGGACTCCCGAGAAAAACATTGGCTCCAAATTATTTATTTATCAAGACTAATTAATTAAAACACACATATACTCAAAAAAAGGCGCATATGTGTTTATTGTGTTTAAGATTCTTACGTAAATACGCAGTTCTGCAATTGGGAAGTAAACATATGTGGTAGTCCTTGAAGAAAATCAGGGGTCAAATATGTTATCTTGAATTCTATGATATGAAGAAGTATATGGCATTAATGCTAAATTTGGAGTGCCGTCGTCATTTTGGTTTTGATTGTGGTCTGAACACGAGGCATGATGCTGTCTGTTGTTGTCTTTCTTGTCGGACTTTCAACTCTTTCCGAATCAAAGTCCACTTTGAATGAAAAACGTGAGTATTTCGTGAACATTTGTTTACTTCGTGTAAACGAGATTGCGTGACGAAGTCGCTATCTCTCTATTTCCATATTGAAAGAAAAAAGTCAATTTTAACACGAAGTAACGTGTAGAAAGAGATTAAATGACAAATTCTCTCTCCCTCTCTCTCTCATTTTCAGCTCGATTATTCGGAAAATTAGAGAGCTTATGTAATCACCCCGGCGTCGGCATCCCACTTAAAGGTTTGCGTGTAAACAAGTCTATGTATCTTACATTTCTTATCCTAGCACAGGCAAATTTGGCAATTTTGGTTTCTGTAACCCATGGGCTCCCATGGAATCAAAATTCTGATAAGCCCATAAAATGTGTCCCATTTCAAATCAAATTTTGCGTATAAGCTGTGTTTACATGACTATATCTCTTACATTTCTTATCCTAGCATAACCAAATTTTTCCATGAGCTTCCTTATAGCATTATATTAGGAGCTGTTTAAGTAATTTTGGTTCCTGTAACACCAGGGCTCCCATGGAACCCAAATTCTGAAGCCCTTAAAATGTGTTTATTTCACATCAAATTTTGCGTGAAGGATATCTCTTACATTTCTTGTCCTAACTCAACTAAATGTGGGAATTGGTTTCCTTATAGTATGGCGTAAAGGGTTGCGTAAGTAATTTTGTCTTCTGCAAATTCTGGGCTCCCATGGAACCCAAATGGAGATGACCCATAAAATGCGCAATAAAGGCAGATCTAGGTTTTCCTGTAAGCTGTTGTATATATCTATAATTTTGGTTTGTGATTTCTTATAGCATTATGCATCTTATTCATACTTCACCCATATTGGGGCATGGGCTCCATCCTCCCCGCCCAAAGCTCCCACCCCCGCTTTTGTTTTTATTGCATTCTTCTGTGTTGTTTTGGTCAATTCTTACACATATAGCTATGTTGCCCCCCCCCCCCCTACCCCCTCCCCGACCCGCCTTCCTCCCCACTCCCCAACACACGGTCACCACCCCACCACCCTACTCGAAACTCGACTTTTTTAAAAAATATTTCTGTGTTTTTTTGGTCAGTTCTTACACATATAGCTATGTTACCCACGCCCCACCCCTCACCCTTTACCTCCCGCCCCACCTCGCCCCCACTCTCCCCAACTCGAAAGTCGATGTTTTTTGTGTGTTTTTTTACATATTTCTATGTTGTTTTAGTCAATTATTACAGATATAGGTATGATGTTCCCCGCCGCCGCCCTCGCCCCCAACCCCCCGCATCTCGAAACTCGATTTGTTTTACATATTTCTGTGTTGTTTTAGTAAATTCTTACACATATAGCTATGTTCCCCCCTCAACTGGAAACTCGTTTTTTTGTTTTGTTTTTTTACATATTTCTTTGTTGTTTTGGTAATTTTTTACACATATAGCTATGTTATCCCACACACCCCATCCCCTAACCATCCCCACCCCATCCCATCATAACCTCCATCTGAATAATTTTTTTTTTTTTTTTTTTTTTGTACATATCTCTGTGTTGTTTTGTTTTTTCAGTTGATCAATATGTTTCGCCCCCGACCCACAACCATCCCACCACCCCATCATCACCACCACCGAATGTTTTTGTTTTTGTTTTTTTACATATGTCTGTGTTGATTTGTTTTATCAAATCTACAGCTATATCAATGATGCGCCCGCCCTGCCACCCACCCCCACTCTCCCCCACTTCCTCCATGTGTTTATGGGCTCCCCTCACATGGAGGACAGCGGGGTAATTGTTTTCATTTTATCTTCCATGATTTGTATATTAAAATTTTAATTTGAACGCAATCATTTACATATAAAACAATTTAGATTAAATTCAGATACACAGATGAAATATTAATAAAAAAAAAACTGAATCCACAATACAAATTGCCAGATATCCCCTCCCTTCCCGAGTTGCCTTTGGACCACAAATTTCTTTAAAATTACAGCAATTTATAGCTATCACAAGTTTCTAATTGTCCTCCTGAGGGAAGTTCATAAATATATACCCAAGACTATTAAAAAACATTTAATAAATTATTAAATGTGTTTTAATATACTTTGCTATATACAAATAGCTATGTTGGCCCAAACCCGACCTTAGATTTTTCAGACGGGTAGTTAGGTAGGAAATCTCTATTTATCTACAATATATATCAGATTATTTTGTGAATGCTGTTAAAAATTTAACTGTTTGTTTAGACACTACTATACAGAGAATAATTAACAGCATAAATTTGATACTGAATTTATGTCACGAGGGAAAAAAGTGGTAATTTGGTTAAAAAAACGAGTTCGATGAACGAGTTTTTTTAACCAAATTACCACATTTTTCCTCGAGTGACATTAATTCAGTATCAAATCTATGCTGTTAATTATACTGTTTATTATATAACTTTACGTAAAAGAAGAAATTAAAAAATATTTTAACTTTAAACCAGTGTGTTTTTTAACACACTGGTACTTTAAGAAAGTAGTTCCGGCAAAGTTATATCGTCACTAGCTTTTTTTGTGTGATACTAAAATTATGTCATTCATAGTTCAATGTAAATTTATGACAGTTATGTAATAATTGTACTTACTAAATAGTAGTTTAGTATACTGGGTGTGTATTGCTGTTGAAATCTTAACTTTGTGCATACAATTCCTATCAAAAAACAATTGGTATACCAAATTAATAAAGATGAAGAGTACCAATCTAACATCACAAATGCAGATGATTTTCTATTGTCTGACAATAGCGTACGCAACCATAAAGTTGTGCATATACTTTATATGACATACCACCAAGGTACATAGTTCGCAATCAAAAGAAGCTGTGGCGCTCTGCGGTCTAGTTAAAGATGAATGTCCACCCTTTTTATAGTATTGTCAATTAATAAATTTAACTCTTAAATACATATGAACATTTCTTGATAATCCCGGAGAGAAACATATATTTAAAACCGCTTGTATGTAAAAATAAGTAGTATTTGCATGACGTAGATATTACTTTTACCACTGCGTGACTGCAATGGAAAATGAGGCAAATTTGAATTGTATAGCTGCACAACTATTGCCAGATAATTGATAAATACATTTACCTGTGGATTAATTTACCAGTTCAAAGTTTTCGACATCATCAAATAAAATCTTATTCTCGCTTTTCATAGATATTGCAATGTGCGAATTGTAAATATCCATTGTTGTTTATTGATTTCGATTTAAATAAACATAGCATGTTCATGAAACAAAACATGCCCGGGGAACTTTAGGGAACTTAAAGCAAAGGATGTAAGTCAGGTCTTAGTAAATTTGATAACACAAATAGAATAGGAAGTGTGTTATCTTTTATTAAAGAGAAATGACAGTCTGAATACTTTATATGCGTTTGATATGTTGTAAACATGACCTAGACGTTTGATTCTAACACGACCTGCGCAGTCTTTCATATACACAAAGAAGAGAGACAACTGTATGTTATTCTACGATAAAATACAGCTGTTCCATTAATTCCCCGCGTATATTTCATCCGTTGGAAGCGCCACGTTACATGACTTCACTTGGTAAATATACGTCACGAAGACAACCTAAACAGTAATTTTAATGAAATGTTAATTACAACAAACTCGCCGTGCTCCCAAACCTTGCACACTGCCGATATTAACCCATCATATGCATCAGTACATACAAGCAAGGTTTTACGCAAGCGTAAAATAGCTGCCGATAGACAAGAAGTTAACACAATATTATACTCGGTAAAAAAAGTTTTGGACCAGGGTATATAAAGTCAAATAACAAAAAAACTAGTGAACAGAATTTAAGTATCTTTTTTTAGTAACCAAGGTCTATCCTACTCGGTCAATTTGGTACCAGAAACATTAAATTCCAAACAAGATTTGATTTTTAAAAAACAAAGGGTCTGTAAAAAATGTTGCAAAGTCCATAAAAAGTAACAGTTACGGACACATTCGAGTAACCAATAAAAAGATTATTATTGTTTCGCAAACTTTCATTGTAAACAAAAATTATTGTTGATTGTTGATCTATTGTGAATTATCAACTGAGATAATAAGGGTTATGGTCGAATGTCATGGTTGAGCGATCATTGTACGGGTTCGAACACTGCCATGGTCCAAACAAATTTTTACAGAGTATATATCAAGTCGCGGGTGTTAAAACAATATTGAAAAAAATAGAGACATAAACACGCCACGACCGTTTTTTCTTACATTCTTCCCGATTTTTACCATCAGTTCTTCCTACCAATAATTTTAAATCAATGTGGGGGACCTCGCTTTTTTCTGTTCAAAAACCTGGACATGCCTTACATATTGATTACAATTACCTTGTAATACGACGTGCTAGAAGAACACATCACCACAGAAATACAATTGTTCACGTGTGCGTTAGAGTGTACATTACAACACATATAAACTGTTCACTGTTACCATGTGTAATTATAAGATTGCGTTATCAAAGTGAAAATTGTAAAGGAATAACATGAACCAATCAAATTTAAAAAAAAAGAAAAAAGAAGGAAATCAGCAGGCTTGGACCCTACCTTCCTGGGCACTAACACGGCGCCTCGACCAACTGCACTATTGAGGCTTCTGAATGTTTTGTCGCTAATATACATATAATAGTAATGATTACATACTACATTTCAGTAGACTGGTTTACGAAAACGGTAACCTTTCAACATTACACAATATGTGTTTATACCATTAAAGTTTTTCAGACGAGTTCTCTAGGAATTGAAGTTGTAAAGCAGGCGTATTGCCACTTACATGAGTCACAGTCTGTTAACCATAGACAGATATGAGTCAGCTGCCTTCGGCAGCTGAATAAACTCATCGACTAGTGTATAACACGGCGGTATTTACGAGAATACCGCATTATAAATGTGTATTATTCCATAAAAAGGTATTATTCCATTAAAATACAGATGTGCACTTATTCCATTCCAATACTTGCGGTTTCATTCAGTTTCACTTACGGTTTCATTATGCTCCGTAAAAAATCCCGGACTTGAAGATCCCGGAAATATTACCGCATTCTACACTTTAGTAGACTACTCTACGAAAACGTCATTTGAGGCAGGCAATAAAACGGCAACGTTTGAACATTTAAAAATATGTGTTTATACCATTCAAGTTTTTTAGACGGGTTCCCTAGGAATTGAAGTTGTAACGCATGCTTATTGCCGGCTACATGATTCACAGTCTGTTAACCATAGACATATTCTAAAGCCATATAAAAGTCAGCTGTCGAGAACGTTTGACGTCATACAGCGCAAGCTAGCCTATATGACGTAAGCAATGACTTAATTGTTTGTCACGTGATTACTTATTGTACCGCGCAGAACTTTGCATACATGGGGCGCCCAACGGACAGCCTGTAAACATAGCAGCCTGATTACCTTGACCTCCAAGACAACATATAGTGCCCCCACAATAGCATAAAAAATGGGGTTATTGTTGGATTAAAATCGAAATAATAAATACGTACCTGTATTTTATCGGTGTTAGTCGTTCTTAGGGGCGTAGCGTGGCATACTCCCTTACTCCCGGGAGACTTTGAAAAATAAAAAAATAAAAATAAAAAAACAAAAAAGTTGAAAAATGCAATAAAAATAAGAGGGGCGAGCGGGGTAACGGTGGAAATTACCAATTTAAGCTTCGCCCCTCGTTTTAGGAGTATATTGAAAACAGGCCACGCTATGCCCCTGGTTCGGATGCGAGTAATTAAATCACTCGTGCTAACGCACTCGTGATTTAATTACTACGCATCCGAACTCTTAACTGTATTTTACTGACCGATAAAACACAGGTACGTATTTATATATTTCTTAAATCTACAAGTCATTCATATACAAATGGATAATAAAAGTAGATGTAAATAAATATAAAAAGATCTGACAGGGAAAGTAGCATTCAAGGAGGACAGTCAACCACAAAACACAGAAACAAACACGCAAACAAACAAGAAGCAAAAGTAATAATAAATGCAACGACTTCACAAACACAAAAGGGTTGACAATAGGGCTACCGCCTTGGAACGGTCAGTGGCAAAGTAGGCCACTGAGGGTTTAAACCGGTTCTAGGGTGCACCAAACCGCACACGTACCACTCGAACATAAAAAGTAGCATTCAAGGACGACAGTCAACCACAAACACACACAGAAACAAAGAAGATCTTTAAAGATGAATAAAAAGCAAGATTAGACATCACAAACACAAAGGGGTTGAAAATAGGGCTACCTCCTTAGAACGGTCAGTGGCAAAAAAAGGCTGCTGGCTTTTTAAACCAGGTTCTAGGGTGCACCAAACCTCATTGTTACCCTATTGTCATCCCAGTAAACGGGACAGTGTAAATAAAGATATCCCCGCCAGGTTTTAATCTCTAACAAACAAGGCAGCATCAATAGGTAATATAAGTGACCATTTATATATGATATAAAAAACAAAAGCCTAGAAAGTCACAAGGTAATTACTCAGTGACTTGGCAGAAGCCAGAGCAACAAGAGAACAAACCGTTAAGGGTACGACAAGACAAGATGAAACGCTACCGACCTATAATGATTTAGGTAGACGTCATCATAGGGTCCACAATATGTCCGGTCATCACACAATAAAAGAGGACAGCATAGTGGGTCAACCACTAAACATGCAGTACGTTGCAAAATGATAGGGTCATAACCTCTTTTGATAAATTTAATAAGTTTAATAAAGAGTGTATGAAAGTGATTATGACTAAGGATCTTGCGAAGTTTGTAAATAACATCACCACAGAAGTCGGGTTGTGATCAAGGTTACGACAATAAAAACTTTGCAAAGGTTTTTCGAAGTTTATGGTAACGGTAGTCCTGCTGTAGTAGCTTTTTAGTTACACAAATATTTCGAATATTAGAGTCCGATCAGGATATGTAGCATTCAGTGACTACAGTTGACCGAAAACACTTACAATGATAAATAAGTGGCAATGTGTGTGACATCACAACGATAAAAACGGCTGACAATAGGGCTACCGCCTTGGAACGGTGCACCAAACCTCACACACCCTACCATCAACCCAAATAAAACGATATAGTGTAAATAAAGAAATCCCCGCATGGACTATTCTCTAACCAACAAGGCAGCATTAATAGGCAATATAAGTAAAACACAAAGATGCTCGTGTATATATAAATACAAAAAAACAAAAGCCACAAAGAAGGTACTCATTGACTTGGCAGAAGCCAGAGCAACAAGAGAATAAACCATTGAGGGCACGACAAGACAATACTGCAGACAAACATCAAACGTCACTGTCTTTTTGGGCTTTTTGGTAGACGTCATCATAGGGTCCACAGCTTGTCCATCGCAAAATCAAAGAGGAAAGAATAGTGGCGAACTGTAAAGGGGTCCACCACCAAGCATGCAGTGCGTTGCAAGATAATAGCCTCTTTTGATAAACCTTTTAACAAGTTTAAAAAAGATAGTATGAAAGTGATCATGATCAAGGATCTTACGATGTTTGTAAATCACGTTACCATAGAAGTCAGGTTGTAATAGTCCTTGTCGCAGGAGAGTTCTTAAATTACTTTTATATTTTGAAAGAAGATCAGAGTTACGATAAAAAAAATTGCAAAGGTTTTACGAAGTTTATGGTAACGGTAACGCTGATGGAGTAGCCTTTTAGTTATACAAAGATTATGAATATTAAAGTCCTCAACTCGAGTGAAAGCTCTAGAAAAAAGAATAAGTTGAGACACATAGACCCCATAAGAAGTTGCTCGGGGAACATCAACAATATCAAAATTAAAATCATCTCTCTTGTCATATATTTTGCTAATGATTTAACCATTTTCAATGGGTAGATGTAAATCAAGAAAAGAAGCGTTAGTATCCAAAATATTAGCTTTGTTAAGTTGAAGTTCTTTAGGGTATATATTAACCATAGTTGAAAAGAAAGGGTTGTCAATGTTTAATATGTCTTCCAGATACCGATAACATCTTACTGGGTATCTGGTGAAAGACAACATGAAATCGCTTTCATAGCAATATAAAAACAAATCTGCGACAAGTGGTGCACCGTTCGTACCCATAGGGATACCAACAATTTGTCTATAAACGATCGTTCCATACCTGACGAAAATATTATCTAATAGGAAGATGAGTGCTTCACAAACTTCTTGGCAAGTCCACATAGTGTAATTGTCTAAACTGCTGTTAGTTAAAAACACTTTAATATTATTACAGGCCAAAAACGTAGTATTTTCCCTAGCGAATGTTTTTTGAGTAAGAGAAATAAGCTTGTTTTTAATAAGGTGATGTGGTAAGGTTGTATATAGTGTAGAGAAGTCATACGTGCTAATAGACGAAACTTGACGTCTATTGCAAATTTTATCAAGAACGTCTCCTGAATTTGTTATAGACCAAAACAAATTAATCCCAGAGTTTTCGTAAGTTTTATCACAACAGTGTTTAACGTAATCTTTAACGGCAGTAAGACAGGAAGTTAAAAGTTTGGAGATGCTTGTGGTGGTGCAGGCACTAGCATTCGAAAAAAGCGGGCCTTATACGGAATTTTATGTAATTTAGGAATCCAGTAGATAGTTGGCAGTTTGTTCTGCTTTTCGTCTACCCCAGCATTGAAAGAAGTGCACCGAGTGAAATGTGTGGAAACAACATCATCCTCAGTAAAATGAACTGGAGTATACGAATTAGTGCTACCGAGTTCCAGAGATAAAACATTGACGTAATGTAAGCGTCAAACAATAATTACAAATTAGCAGGAACTAAAAACAAATTTGAAATTCTTGAGTTCCTGATTTTAAATTACGAAAGGAAAACATAGGTCTCGGAGGAAGTAAAGAGGGGTTAGCATTATAAAAGTCCATACGTGTTTCTATAATTTTAGAAATTGAATTTTTCCAAGTAGAATGAGAGTTTGGGTCCGCATGTACTCTGCGACACCATTTTATACTAACATCCTCAATGGATTAGGCGATTTAAGCACGACAGGCATTAAAATCGATAGTTAAAGGTAATCTATACTTAGGACCTTTCAAAAACAGATACCGAATACGTTTATCAACAATATCAAAATTACCAGTGATGACATGACCTGCTGGAGCATAACAAAATTTTGATGTGTTACATTCACATTCTTTTGGAGTGTTATTTACTATATGAGGTCAGAAACTATTTTGTTGTAGTTGAAAATAATATTTCTAATAGTTTTTATACTTATAACAAATTACAGGACTTTCTAATTTTTTTAAATATTTAGGGATAGAATCAACTACATGATTATCTCGAAAAATACTAGGCATGTCAATGAAATCAATATCTTTATTAAGATATAGTATTTTTAGAAAATGCCTGACGTGATCAGACTCCTTGTCAATATGGGGTCGGAGAACATGTGTGTGAAAGCAGTGTTATACAAGGGATCTGTACGAATAAATATTTTGTCTGCTTCCTCGTCGATCAACTTAAGTGAATGAATGAATGGTGAATGAATGGTGTTTTACGGCACATCGACACAAAATAGGTCATATTGTGCGCAAAAACTGATGAAAGATGAAGAAATGAAGTAGTAAATAAAAATTAATGTAAATATATAAAGATAGAACTACTGACAAGTAAGGGATGATATGGTAGTAATATAAACTGTGTATACATGTAAATCAACAAATGCCCGTCAACGGGTGTATAAACAAGTAAATAAATATAAGAACATATTATTATGATTTATAAAGTCTGATTATTATAATGATTTATATAGTCTGATTTCTTTCAGGAAATATATAACAAGACTAAAATCTATATTATCAAATAACTCTTTCATAGTATTAACATTGGTAATTGCTCACCTTGTAATATATATGATTGAGTATAACGTGCATGCCCTATCCTGCACCGGGCTAGGACAACTTCTTCTCGACGAATGGGTCTGCTAGAAGAACGCCATTCCCCGAGTTTGAATGAAGTTTATTGTTAACTGACAAATCCCAAGCGGCTTGCCAAGAGTTACGAATATATGTGTTAATACAACTTTTAAAATCAGTATAAGGAAATTTGGCATTAGATATATGTAAACTTAATGCTGCTTTAGCAGCACTATAAGCTCTATCATTACCACGTATTCCTACATGGCTTGGAAGCCAGCAGAAAATAATAATATTATCAACTATATGAGAATTGTAATTTTGTAAATTAATAGTTATTAGAGATACGAAATAGTATCAACTATCCATAAGAAATAATATTTGTAAACTTACGGACAGTTAAAAGAGGTCCAAATCTCGACAACGGTGTCTAATACTAGATCGCGAGGAAAATTATGGAAAACCCTAATAAAACGGGCCAAAATGTCGATGAGCACAAAACCTTCAACACGGTACATGAAACACATGTGATTAAGGAAAATCTGGATCAATGAATGTCATACAATCCCTGTGGGATGAAAAGATAACAATATTGATTGATTCGGTCGCCACAGGGCACAAACAACAATATTGTGAAAGTAAATATAGATATAAAAATTAAACAGGAAAAGCAGCATTCAAGGACGACAGTCAACCACAAACACACACAGAAACAAAGAATTTTTTTAAAGGTGAATAAAAGGCCAAAAAAAGCCATCAAAAAATCAAAAGGGTTGACAATAGAGCTACCGCCTTGGAACGGTCAGTGTCAAAAAAAGGCCGATGGGGGTTTAAACCAGGTTCTAGGTTCTAGGGTGCACCAAACCTCACACATACCCTACCGTCAACCCAATAAAACGGGACAGTGTAAATAAAGAAATCCCCGGCATGAACTATTCTCTAACCAACAAGGCAGCATTAATAGGCAATATAAGTAAAACACAAAGATGCTCGTGTATATATAAATACAAAAAACAAAATAGCCTAGAAAGCCATAAAGAAGGTACTCAGTGACTTGGCAGAAGCCAGAGCAACAAGAGAATAAACCATTGAGGGCACGACAAGACAAGACTGCAGACAAACATCAAACGTCGTCGTCCTTTTGGGCAAGTTTGCTAAAAGTAATATTTCACCTTATTTTCGCGTAAAATTCCCGAGGGACGAGGAATCACAAGTTGTCACTGTACGCATGGCCTAGACAGAATTGACGAGCATGCCACGCCTTCCCGTAGTGGTACACGGTGCATAATAAGTGATATATTACTTTATATCTAATGGCTAAATAGGTTTAGTCGTGTTCCTAAAAACAACATATTGTCGGTAAAAAAAAAAGTACATTTTTTAAATAAATTATCACATATTATAATCCAAAAACAACAAAACAAACACTACTAAATTACGTATATAAAGCGTCTGATACAGCGCGCATGAAAACAGTTCATGCTTTATTGTTAAAATATGGATTGTAACAATTCATTATTACTTTTCAGGTTCAACAGTTTGTTATGGCGAGCTTGGATGTTTCAGCACGGGTGGGGCCTTTACCAGCCTATACCGACCACTGAATCTGAATCCCGAGTCACCATCGGCAATCAACCCACGCTTCCTGCTACATACACGTCAGAATGCAAGAAATAGCACGACCGAATTTCTAAACGCCAACAATTATAAAAGTATCACATCTTCTGACTTCCGAGCATCCAGACCAACGAAAGTGATCAGCCATGGTTTCTTGGAGAACGGACTCGTCGCCTGGATGGCTGTAAGAAGATGGCTAGATAACATTATTTGAAACATATTTCTAGACTTACGTTTGCACGCATGTTCACAATATGACTATTTTATTCATCCTCACCTTGTAAAATGCTTTACTCTGTCAGGAGGTGTTGCTCCTTATATTTAGTGCTGCGCGGAGGTGGTTAAACGTAACCGGACTGCAAATCAGTAGTTTTATAACTACTTTAGGATACGTACTTTTGGGATCATCAAGCCCAATCATTGCGACTTTAAAGTAGAATATAGCTAAAAGGTTTGAGAGGCGCTGCACTTTATTTACCTCTCATAAATAAAACCGAGTCTGCTACTTTTCTCTCTTGCTTGTTTTATTTGCTTCCAAGGGATCCCATTTACAGTAATTATTATTATTTACACTTATCCTATTTGCAGTTATGTGTGTTCATTTATATATTTTCTTCGATCAGGAAATGAAAGATGAGCTGCTGAAGCACGGAGACTACAACGTGGTACTTCTAGACTGGGGAGGTGGCTCTGGGTTACCATACACTCAGGCAACCGCCAATACCAGAGTTGTAGGTGCTGAACTGGCCAGACTCATCAAAGTGTTACAGGTTCAAACATTCAATGTTTAACACATATTTAAGTAAGACCCCCACGCCTTCCGTTTTCCTATTCATTTTCCACAACCTTTGTTTATTCCTACTGTTTATCTGGCAATCACTTTTAGCGGTTATTGTCAATGTTACAGTTAAGCTGATATTTAGCAGTAAAGGTAACCCGAGTCTTAGGTACATATTAGATAACATACGATACATATAGCGATGTAACTCGTTCAATAATCAATCACATAATCAGATCGAATCATGTGATTTAACTTCCTTAATCAGGGTCAGCATGATTCTACGACCCTTTAGTATATTTGAATATGACAAATATTTCCGTAATGAGAGTAAAATTGGATCGGAAATAAAACAAAATGTTTTAGACTGTTATGCACAATTATCTTTAACCGCCGATTGAATGTGATATTCCACGCACGCTCCTGTTCTATCTCATTCAATGTCGATAAGCATTATAATTTTAGATATTCTTATTACTGGATTAAATTCTTTTTCTTTTAATTAATTTTGTTTATCTTACTTCGGACCAGTTTAAAGTTCTTCATTTCGTATTACACACTCCGCACTATGTTTTCAGTCGCAAACGTCGGCCCGTGCGGAAGACTTCCATTTGATTGGACATAGCCTGGGTGCGCATGTTTGCGGCTATGCTGGCGAGAGAACACTGAACTTGGGTCGAATCTCAGGTAGGTAGAACCCATACGGATGCAAACTTGTTAGGATACAGTTTTGCCTTTGGTGTGATTAATGTAATACATAATAAGCAAACAAAATTCCGCTATAAAATTTATATAATGCACATTTAATTCCAGGTATTAGTCCAGAGAAATCCCAAGATGTTTTGTAAAAAAAAAACAAAAAAAAAAACAGGCTGAAGTTAGTTAGAGAACAGACAAAACTGTGCTGTTGTAGACGTTTAATCACAGTACAATTTGTAACATGAAATTCATAAATGTTGAAGTTCCGCTATTTCAGCCATTTCAGTATTATATTTAATGTAGAGAGATTTGCAAAATTTTAGCTCCTACGTTTGCTCACCTACTTTAGACAAATACCACTTGCATCAACAAATACAGTTTGAAGGCATAATATTTTGTGTGTTATGTGTCATTTTTCCGTAAGGAAAGGTCTAGGCAGTCGAGTACCATTCGATTAACAGCAGCGTATTATACATACCTAATTATTAACAGTGCATTTCAAATATTGAAATTTAATTTCTTCCAGGCCTGGATCCAGCTGATCCTTACTTCCAGTATACTGACAAGACAGTTCGCCTAGACCCTACTGATGCTGCCTTTGTTGACATCATGCACACAGACGGAGCAAGCATTCTCAGGCTAGGTTTGAAACTTCAAGTGAATTACTTATTTATAATTAGGGAGCTGGAGTGGTCCAGTGGATAACAAGGCGTAACTCCGGAGGACCCAGTGAGTCGATCTCCAATGGATTATACCAAATAAATAAATATATATTTACCGTCTGTAAGATATCTATTGTTCGGGGCGCTTGTTTTAGCCAAAGGTTTTTCTGTAGTTGCTTGAGCAATTCAAATAATACGTACATAAATTATATATCATTATAACTGATATTTTTAGTGGTAAATAAAAATAACTAAGTTTAGAAAATCGGTTGAGAAATAAATATTTTACAGCCCAAATGATTGTTGGTGGGACAGCAGAATTGTAAGACATTTCAAATAACACCAGTTAGCCTTCATATTTTTCTATACAACTTTTAATGTGTCTTAAGTTAAAAATATTCAACAATTTAAAACCATTTTTGGATAAAAAATCTATTTTTTTTTTCAAATTTTTCATGAAACAGATATTTACATTAAAATTACCCCATTAGAAACAGCTTTTGCGCATGAAGGTGTTATTTCTCAACCGATTTTGAAAAGTAAGGTATTTTTATTTACCACTAAAAATGTCTGTTTCACTGATGTACATCTTATTTAGGTACTAGATGAATTTTGCCTAAAAAGTCCAAAAATCCTTTTGCTGAAACAAGCGCCTCAAACAATAATAACATGTGGATACTATTCTAAAGATCTAAGCTAATGACTAAATTAGGAATATGCAATATACATGTATTGTTTCGTTTGCACCTTTAAAATGCTACTGACCACCAATTCATTTAAATTTGTATTTCAATTGTTAAGGATATGGAATGATTCAAGCGTGCGGCCATGTTGATTATTTCCCAAATGAAGGTCTAACGCAGCCCGGATGTGACAAAGGCGTAGTAGACCAGATCCGGTTGGAGGGGGATCTTTACAAGGGTACGTATGTGTATATGAGAAAGGAGCAGAATATCGTGCTAAACTATCTATATTGCATATACCTTTATATGTATATGAGAAAGAACACTGAAAAGGGGATCTCATGGAAGCAAAAAACACAAACAAGAGAGAAAATTAGCAGACTCGGTTTAATTGAGTCTGTTCATGAGAGGTAATATAAGGAGCATTACCTCTCACGCCCCCTAGCACGGGCTTAAGTACATATTGTATGTATACCTGTTTATGGTTGTGTTCAGGGACAGTAAGAGGAACATGTGAACAGTTTAGATGGTAATTCATAATGTATGTTCAAAGGGGAGGTAAGATGGTAGTACTTTACACCTCCCGCCATCCGTAAGAATCGACACTTCTTCACAAGTCGTGTATTTTGTTTGGACTGAACATAATTTCCCCCATTGCAAATCTCATTATTTTAAATCAAACAAACACTCATTTTCAAATGTAGTATAGCATGCTTTTATATATTTTGTAAGTTTGTGCATGGAATGGTCCTCCCCGACCCTTAAAAAAGGGTATGATAGGATATATGATATCATAATATGCGATGAAGAGGCGTTAACAGAGACGGGTTGTTGAAAATATGACCATTTGTAGTTTATTTGCATCCATTTTATCTAAACTATTTTGCATCCATTTTATATTAGATTCCATTTTTCAGCGGGGACAGAAGTTGTTGCCTGTAGCCATCTAAGAGCATACAAATATTTCACGGAATCCATCAACAGCAAATGTCCATTTAATGGATATAAATGTAAAGACTATGCAGATTTTCAGGTCAGTGTATTTGGTGCTGGTCAGGTTGATTTTAATATAGTTGTAAAGTGAACGGTATGGATAGTGTTTTAAATAGCACACAAGCTTACTGTATATGGGGGTTTACCTCCTGTACATGAATCATATTATTTTATAATATGACAGCAACCCCAAAGGGAGAGTGGATGAAGTTTCCCATCAGACATGCCTCCGCCAGGGATCGAGTTCACGCGAGGCATATGCCTATAGATTAATTTATTCTATCTAACTTTCGCTAGAGAAAAAATGTAGTAACTATCGGCAGTTTAGACAATTACACTATGTGGACTTGCCAAGAAGTTTGTGAAGGACTCATTTTCCTATTAGATAATATTTCCGTTAGGTATGGAACTACCGTTTATAGACACATTCTTGGTATTCCTATGGGTACGAACTGTGCACCCTTTGTCGCAGATTTGTTCTTGTATTATTGCTAGGAAAGAGATGTCATGTTGAGTCTTACATCCGAAACTCGGCAGATCTAAATAAAGCCTTTAATGACACCTCTCGGTATCTGGATGACGTATTGAACCTTGACAATCATTTCTTTTCTACTACGGTAAATACTATCTATCCTAAAGAACTCAACAAAGCTAACATTTCTGATACTATCGTTCTTTCCTTGATTTACATCTCTCTAATGAAAATGGTGAAATAATTAGTCAAATCTATGACAAGAGAGATGATTTTAATTTGGATCTTGTTCATTATCCCGACTTAGATGGGAATATTCCCCGAGCTACTTCTTCGGGAATTTATATTTCTCAACTTATCTTTTTTCTAGAGCTTGTAGTCGTGTTGAGGATTTTGTAGTCGTGTTGAGGACTTTAAAATTCGTTATATTTGTAACTAAAAAAGACACCAGCACGACAACAGTTACCATAAACTTCGAAAAAGACTTTGTAAAACGTTATTATCATAACCCTGATTTACTTTTAAAATGGAAAAATAATTTAAGAAAGCTTGAAAATGCAAATAGAGCATTTTTGATTGTGTTTGAAACGTATATGTATGTGGTTATATGTTCATGACATGGATATGGTTAAGTATAATACATCAACCTTAACATTGATATATTTATATATGTTTAGTCACCTTCTCCGTGAAATTTTAAATGGAAATTCTGACGTGTTCATATGTTTTTTCTATTTTTGTTTCTGCTTGTGTTCTCTAAAAAGAAGTAAACAGTATAACTGTGTTTGTTTTTGCATCTGCTATTTGTTAATACCATATATGTACGGATCTTGCTACGTCTGTTAAAATGTATATGTATATATTGCATGATCACATGGGCCTATGGCTTACTGTTTTTGAAATAAAGTGCTTCTTCTTCTTTGTTCTCTTGTTGTTTTGGCTTCTACCAAGTCACTGAGTACTTGCTTTGTGCCTTTCTATGCTTTTTTATATTGCCTATTAATGCTGCCTTGTTTGTTAGAGAATATATTACACCGTTTTAGTCCCGTTTTATTGGGATGACAAGACGGTAAGAATGAGGTTGAGTACACTCTAGAACCTGGTTTAAACCCAACAGCGGCCTTTTTTGCCACTGAACGTTCCAAGACGGTAACCCTATTGTAAATTAGTTTATGTTTGTGATATCATAACTTGCCCTGTATTCATCTTTGTAGTTGTTTGCTTCTGTGCGTGTTTGTGGTTGACTGTGGTCCTTAAATGTTCGACTTTTATATCTACGTTTAAAGCGCAATGCATTATCCCCTGAGCTACCAAGGCCTCGCATATTGTGTAAATGATATATGCACCTACAGTTAAATGCTACTTACATCCTTTGTAGAATCTAATCATATACCTTATTCAATTATAGCCATATCTCTCTCTTGTAGCGTGGGTTGTGCCTCCCATGCAGTGGTGGTGGCTGTGGTTTTATGGGTTTCCACGCTGACCAGGTGAAGCCATCCGCTGGACAAACACATGTCAAATATTACTTAAAGACTGGGGACATACACCCATTTTGCAGTAAGTAATTTTTTTTATCGGTGTGTGTGTGTGCGTGTGTGTGTGTGTGTGTTTAATTATGCTCAAGCATATCTATAATATCATAGTCGTGCTTGAAACTGAAAACTGATCACAACAAGGCCATAGTAACAGATGTCACTTTTTAAAATAATGTTACCACTCTATTACCGTCAAGTCATACACACTCTAATACCGTCATAGCATACACACTCTATTTACGTTAAGGAATACACACTGTATTACCGTCAAGGTTTACACACTCTATTTACGTCAAGGAATACACACTATATTACCGCCAAGGCTTACATACTCTATTACCGTGAAAGCATACACACTCTATTACCGTCAAGGCATACACACTCTATTTACGTCAAGGAATACACACTATATTTACGTCAAGGAATACACACTATATTTACGTCAAGGAATTACGTCAAGGAATACACACTATATTACCGCCAAGGCTTACACCTCTATTTACGTCAAGGAATACACACTGTATTACCGTCAAGGCTTACACACTCTATTTACGTCAAGGAATACACACTATATTACCGCCAAGGCTTACACACTATATTATTGTCAAGGCATACACACTACATTACCGTCAAAGCATACACACTCTTTTACCGTCAAGGCATACACACTATATTACCGTCAAGGCATACACAACCTATTACCGTCAAGGCATAAACACTATATTACCGTCAAGGCATACACACTATATTACCGTCAAGGCATACACAACCTATTATCGTCAAGGCATACACACTATATTACACGCTCTACACATTCTTTGATTTTGTTTCTACGCTTTATTTGATTGTGTCGGGGATTGTTATTTTGTATACGAATGACAAGGACATGAATGGAGCTTTCATCATTATCGCACGTCAGTTTATGTTTAATAATAGGTGGTTCCTTGTGAGGAAGCTATCCAGTGGACTTGTGGAACAGAGGTGGTTCCTTGTGAGGAAGCTATCCAGTGGGCTTGTAGAACATAGGTGGTTCTGCCCAAGAGAATTGTCCGGAGGTCTTCCTCCACCAATGGAAGCTGGAAAGTCGACATATGCCTTAGCTGTTAGCGTGACTATAAAATCCCATTCAATTTAATTGCTTCTTGCTTCAATTTAAGTATGTCTTGAACTTGTTTGTATGAGCTCTATTTCACTATGCAGTGTACCACTATCAGATAGACATACAGTTTGGTCAGTTACCGGGATCCACGTCAGAAAAGGGAACTCTGTACATAAACCTTATTGGTGCCAATGGTCAGCTCGGGGAATCACAATTAAATGCGGAGTGAGTATAGTTACTATGTTAATGTTGTCTCATATTTCAGTTTCATCAACAGGTTCTCACAGAAAAAGATATAAAAATAGATGCAAAAAACGACCAGGAAATGTGGCATTCACCGTACTCAGTCCACTAAAAGTATACATTCAAAACAAGCAACAATTACAAGGATAAATAGAAGAAAATACGCGACACCTTAAAACAAAAAAGGTTGAAAAAAATCTGTGTACTGCTCGTGTAGTATCTATTATAAAAAAAAAAGCCCGATGGTCTATACTATTATGTGATATAATCTTTATACTCACTCGCACTCACCCGCCAAATAACGGCAAATATTAAACTATAAAACCGTTTATCAAAACTCTATCCAGGTTGTCAGGTCATATAATAATGAATATGTGCCTATTAAAAGTACAGTAGTTTTTTTTTCACGGGTTCTTAAAATACCATGATTGAATATGGGTAACATGTATTATGAGTTGGTAGACACATTGTTGGTTCTTTATTTACACTGTCCCGTTTTATTGGGATGACAGGAGGTAAGTGTGAGGTTTGGTACCTAGAACCTGATTTAAACCCCAGCGGCCTTTTTTGCCACTGACCGTTCCAAGGCGGTAGCCCTATTGTCAACTCTGTTTGTGTTTGTGACGTCATATGCCTTTATTCTTTATTAAATAACATTGCCATTCATGTTTGTCTTCTTGCGTGTTTTGGGGTTTACTGTGTTGTGTGAAAGATGCATTCCTGTTTGACTTTTATACTTTTTTTGGTAACTCTTAATTCAGCACTTCAGTTTTTGGGTTTGGCCTGACGTTTATAGTATGTCTTTAGAGTTTGGATTCTCAAAATATGTATGTTAAATGTATTTATATATATATCGTCGTCAAAAGGTTTAGAAATGTTGGACATAATGTTGGAAATGTTGGCTGGTGTTGGCGGGATACCTACTTTAAGCCTTGTAGGTGTTATACCACTAATTATTTTCACCATAGACACCAATGTTAAAGTGTCACATATTAATGATTTGCTGCAAATTCAACTCAAGTATGGATAATGCAGCAGTGTAATGTTCATATAGAAAACTAATTTTCCACTTGAAAAATCACCAGAAAAGGTGGGGTCACAAGACATGTAAGAAAGTTCTTGTTTGTTTACTAAACAGGTCAAGGGTACAGCTGTTTTCATTGATTGATTGTTTTCATTGCTCACAAAGGTGTAAGCATTGAGTCGAAATTTCGAAAATGTTCATCAATGATCCAGTAAAACTTATTAATACGCTTCTTATACATACAACCGCAAAATCGAATAGAAATGGGCAGTTTTCCCCTACTTATAATGCACATTTTCATCAAAAAAGGAGGGATTACTTTTTAATATAGGAACTACATTCGACTAAACCTCGGAGGCTTACATGTAATTAGTGGTGGTAAACCTTGTATTTGGCAAGGGATACTTACAAAACGTTTTGCAGTGTTACCTAACTGAATTACCATGTTTGCAAATTAAGTCCGATCGAGGTGCAGCCAGGTCACACATACGGCTTCCTGGTTACGTCAACGCATGAAATTGGTGATCTCAATCAGATCAGCTTCCGGTGGGAGCTGGAAACTCATTGGTACAACCCGTTCTCATGGAACTTCTTAACCCATCATTCCATTCATATCAACTCCGTGGATGTCGTGAACGGCGAGACAAGCAACAGGTACGTGTAGAACTTATTTAGTTTCTTAGGGTAGACCGTATAAGAATGTTAACGCACACAAGGTTAAAGGGACACATGCCAATCTTTGTGGCGACCCGTTAGTCTACATAACTTGAATTTGTTCAATAAGAATGGTATAAACCAAATTGTTTTTGCATATTATTAACAGTTGATTATATTGCACCAATAACATAGTTAACCCTGTGGCAGAATAAGACGAAAAAATGAAACAAAATGTTATGTTTAATTATATGCAGCAGGTCATTACTTGATAAATACTTCAGGATTGCCGAGTGTCCCTTTAAGAAGGAATCGTCTAGAAGGGACAAGGGGCACTATGCGTGGTCCCATTTGTTTTTTATACATAACTTGCATATGTGCAGACTTATTTATAATTATTTGGATAGCCTTAGTTGTTTTTGAGTAGTACTAATTGCTGAGTACATTACACCAATAATACATAGAGGATCTTACATGAGTACTCATTCATTATTGAATTTATTAAAAGAGTTGGCAAAATGATATAATGCGAGGCTCTTGCCGAGCATTATATCATCTTTGCTAACGAGTTTAATAAATTCAATAATGAATGAGAACGAATATTAGATTCTATTTATTACATCTCTCATATCGACTTTTATTGCATTTTGCCTGTCGAACTGACATAAACTGCGGGAATTGGATCATAGTCATTATCTCTTTTTTTTGACAGCGCATACTAGGCTAATTTCCATACTTATGTAACTAGTGGTATATCGGAAATATAGAATGGTGTTATTTCACTACCAAACCGTAAATTATATGATAAATTTGGTTAAATAACACGCACACAAAGTTAATTTATATATATATATATATTTCGAAAGTTGCCGTAGTGAGTTCAAATTCTCTCCCTTTATTATATATACCTGAATTCACAGTATCCCCAGATCCGGCACCTTTCATTGTCACTGTCTCAATAAAGCTGTGTGTGGTTGAACGCTTAAATGTGGCCCACTCATATGAGCTATAATTGTATGTATGTATGCGTCTATATGTTAATTGTGCCTTCAGACGAGTGTGTTATGATGTAGAGATACAGTTTATCAACGTGTGTTGCAACTACCTTTTTTAAGGAGTGAATATATACGTTTGATTTCTGTGTATCTCGTCATAGCTAGGCGCCCTGCCGTAGTTCGTCCGAAGGTTGTCTGTCCTTGGTAGTTCACAAATATTTCTCCCCATATATATATATATATATAAAGAATAATTAAAAACTCCAAATTTTACACAGGTTTAGATTAAAAAAGATTCCGGATTAATAAATCGATGTGCTATTGTTAATGCTTAATAACTACCTAACGATTAGTGTGTTCCCCTCTAACGATAAGTTTATTCCCCTTTTAACTACCTAAAGATTAGTGTGTTCCCCTTTTAACTACCGATGCCTTATAAAAAATCTCAAGCGAATGGACGTTACTGTATATAATTGTGGTCATGCGGTTACATGTGTGGTCACTTAGTTGTCACGGTGACAAGTACTCCGTGTACGCCATCAATGCGTCTTCAGACAATGACATTTAGAATCTTCCGTGTGCGGTAGGACACATAATTATCAAATTCAATAAAACCTTTTTAATGAGCATTATACTTCTTGTTATTATTTGTTTCCTTTTTCAGGAAGAAGTTCTGCGGGTTTAATACTGGTGTAAATAGTGACATAACTCAGAAGTTTTCCCAAACTTGTTGAGTAATCTGCAACACACACAATACAGACGGTGGAGATAGTGTACAATAGCTGTATATATATGATGGTTTATCAATGCAATGTTTATGAATAAATATACAATATAAAATGTATTACTTATTATTTTACTGCAGTAAAGATGCTCAACTGGCGCACACTAATCAATATAATTGCTGAAATGATAAATGGATAAAATCATTTATTATGATTAAAGGGAGCATATCAGGGTTGTTTTTGCTTTTTTTTTAGATATGTATTAATTTGATAAAAACAACCTAAAAGAGCCATAAACCACGGAAAGAAAATTACACTACACAACAAAAAAAAAAGACGAAGAAGGTATTTTCTAACTATGCTTACGCGCCATGGTTAGCGCCGAGGTTCTACACGTGACAGCTATGTTTAATTTGGGAATTCATTTATTACCTGATAAAAAAAAATAAAAATATTATCGTTATTATGGCACTGTATTAAAGAAAACTGTTAATGTTCCATCTATATATTTGAACCATTTCACGTTTAAATTTGGTTATTTCATAGCTTTTCACTTGTTTTAACAAATTTTAGCCCCTTTAACGCATCATCAGCAATCTGTATAGCGGATGTAGATTTGTTTCCAGAGAGAGGTACTTAGGAAACCAGGGTCGTCCTACTCTAACTATCGGATAGATGCTTCTGGTTCTGTTAAATATTCGGAGGATAACGTCGGAAGACGACCCTGTGATCAATGCTAATGCCGAAACATTAAGAGTAGGTATTAACGTCGAACAGGAAATGTAGCTATCACAGAACACAGTCAAACGAAAACACGCTGTAACACAAACAACAATTACAGTGTTAATAAAAGGCAAGGCATGTGACATCACAAACGCAAACGGATTGACAACAGGGCTATTGCATTGGGACGGTCAGTGGCAAAAACGTCGCCCTGGGGTTTAAACCAGGTTCTAATAGGTTGAAATGAACAGGTCTATGGTTTAATAGATGGTAAATGCGTAAAATAAGTCCATTTTTAAAAGCTTTTATATATACGGAGTTTCTTGAACCTGCAAAGTTTTGGAGAGGGCGCTGTGAAGCATTGCGCTGTGGGATTGACCACATCACTTACTCGTACTACCTTCTCCATCAAAGGGCTGGCGTGGCGCAGTCGGAAGCGCGGCGGATTTGTAACCGGAGGCCCCGGGTTCAATCCTCTGGTGCCACTGAGTTCCGTCGGTGTGTTCTTGGGCAAGACACTTTCCCTTAGCCTCGTCCGTCGGATGGGGACTTAGACCGAGCGGTCCCGTGTATCGGTCTATCCTCCGAGCACGTTAAAGAACCATAGGAATCTATTCGATAATAAGAGTAGGGCAGGCTCCTGGATTCCTATGTATCCTTCCCCTCTCTCTGGGGCGGCTCTAAATAACCTATACTGTGTTGATGAGCCGTTAAACAACATTCAATTATCAATTCTCCATCGGAAGGTTACATCAATCGGCCGTCACCATTACTTGAGTATGTAAAGAGCTGAGGAATCTACAGATAGATAAACCGTTAAATAAAATACAATTCAGTTAATTTAGCAATTGACCAAAATGTCAGTTTAAAAATCCACATATTTTCATTTAACAATTGTGGTTCCGTTTAGAAAAAGGGACACAACCACGATGATTGTCTTCTCGAAACCAAATTGAGGTTGTCGTCACGAAACGTAATGTGCCACGAAAAAATACATATATATGTCAATGGAAAACTGTTTCTATATTAAACGCAGTTGAGTTACCAGGTGTCTTGACTAAAATATACATATAACGTATCAGCATATAAAATATTACAGGATTAAAACGGAATCTGTATACACATACGATCATGGGTTTCGTTAAACAATAACAAAATAAAGATGTCCCTCAAGACACCAGACACACGTTTTAAAACAGTAATTCATTTTTGAAAAAAAAAGAGTATGAAAGGGGACATTTGGAAATCTCCAAACACGATGAATTCATTTGTTATTGCAGTCTCGGTTTGATTGAGACTGTTCATGAACGTGAACGGTAGTGAAAAATGCTAAGTACAGTTAAGCAGAACTCAATATCTAAAATGTCAATAGTACGAACATATGAGCCATCCCGAAGGTGTATGCATAGGACGGTGAACACGGAACCTAGTGCACTGTTGCTATGTAAAGAATATAGCCGATACCACACGTGTTGATGTATAAGTTGCGCTGAATGTTTGTTTTTTACAATGGAGATGAAGGTTTTATCACTGCTTTCATGTAAATACACTATTGATGGAGCAATGAATGACATTGCAAAATTTGGATGATAACTTTGATTTTGAATGCAAATTCTTTTTGGCGGGAATCTAAGGCGCGATGACGTAACCATTATGGAAACCTTCGAATTACATTCGAGTAATGCTGCGAAGTATTTTACGAGATGTTGCGAATGTTCTGGGACAGCACAGACAGGAAAGGGTTGACGCTAGGGATATTCTGCACAATATAAACACACATACTCGTCGTATTAAACAATCCAACCTTTAGTTTAACTCGGTAGCATTTTGTAATTATACAATGACACATATCAATGACTACCTTATATATGCACACACGTTGTTCAGTTGAGTATATACACTTTAATTGTCTAATGGGTTATATACTCATTAAATCGTTTAGCTTGCCATATATGCATAAACTTTGTCCTGTTTATTATAAACATATATGCATATACTCTGTCCTGTTTATTATAAACACATATTTTTTCCCAATTTTATTTTTCCGTTTGGCATTTTATGGTGATGACACGTTGAACCCAGTCTGAAAAGAAACGTAATTGTTGATAACAATTTGCTGACTAAAATGTTAATGTGAACATTATAATAAATATACTAGACTAACTTAAGGTCACGTATGCGCATATCTTTAGGGTCAACATGACATGACAAATGCTATCAATAACAACAACAACAGCAGTTATTTTATTTCATCGCATCCTGAAAAATACATCAATATCGCATATGTAGTTTTTTGGCGAATAAGGTAAGTTAATGCTCTTGAACATTATTAACAATTATGGTACTGCTCAAAAGTAGCAATTAGTACTGTAAACGCTATCCACACCACCTATCATCGATTTTAGTGGATATTGCCACAGGTATTCGGCGCGTAATTTGGTCACTACTATCCCCTCCCCGCCACTACCCTACAACCAAAAAAAAAAAACAACAAATAAAATCATCCAAAAATTCATTTAATAACATTTTAAAACTTTTCTAAAAAAAAAAAAATAATATATTATATTGTATAATATAATATAATATGGAAAACAAAATTATAGAAAAGTTTTAAAATGTTAAAAAAAAAATTGGTGCGTGGGGGCGGAGAGTGGGGGGAGGGTTGGGGGGCGGGGTGTGTAGTATGACCAAATTACGCGCCGAATACCTGTGGATATTTCCTTTCAAAATATGCATTAAGTATACGAAACACATTGGTCGATGGATGGGATACAGTCCATAATCCAAATACGAAACTGAGTAACTCACCTGTGTATTTAAACTTGTCCCCCACTCCGCAATCTTCCATCATTTCGTCCACTTCTTCCTTCATGAGAGGGTCATTTCCGTTCTCGATCAGGAGAGAATATAGTTGCGACCTGCTGATATAGCCGCTGGCGTCCACGTCCTCTGTTTGGAATGCTTTTAGAAGTATTGTTTCGTCGATCATACCGGACTTTGGTAGGTTATCCAACATTTCACAGAATTCTTCGAAGTTCAAACTTTCACTTCCTTAAAAGATAAACATAATGGAAAGTGAAATAGAAAATGTGACCATGGGACACGGAGGGTCTGCTGTATATGGTGGATCGTAAAACAGCAGGGCGCGAAACGGGATATTGCGTTTATAGTATTTAGAAAACTAAATCATATTAAATAAATAGTAACTCTTCTTCAAATTTTCGAACACTTGTTCTTTTTCAAGAAAAAGCACAGAAATACAACTTTTAAGTAATATCCATCTTGAAAGACTATACAGATATGAATATAAATCATATCTTTTGAAAGACTATACAGATATGAATATAAATCATATCTTTTGAACGACTATACAGATATGAATATAAATCATATCTTTTGAAAGACTATACAGATATGAATATAAATCATATCTTTTGAAAGACTATACAGATATGAATATAAATCATATCTTTTGAAAGACTATACAGATATGAATATAAATCATATCTTTTGAAAGACTATACAGATATGAATATAAATCATATCTTTTGAAAGACTATACAGATGAAAGACTATACAGATATGAATATAAATCATATCTTTTGAAAGACTATACACATATGAATATAAATCATATCTTTTGAAAGACTATACACATATGAATATAAATCATATCTTTTGAAAGACTATACACATATGAATATAAATCATATCTTTTGAAAGACTATACAGATATGAATATAAATCATATCTTTTGAAAGACTATACAGATATGAATATAAATCATATCTTTTGAAAGACTATACACATATGAATATAAATCATATCTTTTGAAAGACTATACAGATATGAATATAAATCATATCTTTTGAAAGACTATACAGATATGAATATAAATCATATCTTTTGAAAGACTATACAGATATGAATATAAATCATATTACATTGGATGATTATTTTACATAAGTTTGGTAAGAATGTTAACCAATCAATAAAATGTTATTTTTTATGTAGGTCAAGGTCCTGGTGACCTGTTTTCGTACGAATGTATAGTAGCCTATTTACGTATGATGTTTGAAGAGTGTGTGTCTGTCTATTGATGACTTTGATATGTGAAAGCCTTAACCGGAATAAATAATTGTTAAAGCAGATGACGGTAAGTAATGGGGACCTACTTTTGGTACAAATATAACTTACTCAACTAGATGCCTCTGTGTATAACCTTTGAAGAGTAGACCTTTCAAAACGTAATCAGTCTCTATGACAACTGATGACTAAGAACAGACGCGGAGCCAAAACCCTTAAACGGAATAAACCAAATGCAAAAGTAGGTATAGTTACCTCATTTTGATACTAATGTATGGTGTTAATCTTGGTTCGAATGTATGGTGTTAATTTTGGTACGAATGTATGGTGTTTATTTTGGTACGAATGTATGGTGTTAATTTTGGTACGAATGTATGGTGTTAATTTTGGTACGAATGTGTGGTGTTAATTTTGGTACGAATGTATGGAGTTAATTTTGGTACGAATGTATGGTGTTAATTCAGATTTGTCTGACATGTATAGGTCTATTGATGACTTAGACACACAGCTAATCAAAAGGATTAAACAGAATCCATCAGTGATAAGACTAATCTTCATGTTGGTCATGGTGACCTACTATTTGGAAGAATTCACAGTATGTGTACGTATATAAGAATGTAAGGTAATCGTATACATATATTTAAGTATAAATACTAAACAGGAGATCCATTGGAAACAACAAACACTAACACGAGAGAAAAGTAGCAGACGCGGTTTCATTTAATTTGTTCATGAAAAAGTATGGAAAGCCTCGGCTGCCTTCGGTTGGCCTTTTGCATTTTGTGCAGTACGCGTTGGAAGTCGTCTTGTGCATTATCTAAGATGTGATGTGGATGTCGTCAGTTGTTATGTGCATTTCGTAAGTTGTTATGTGCATTTCGTAAGTTGTTATGTGCATTTAGTAAGTTGTTATGTGCATTTAGTAAGTTGTTATGTGCATTTAGTAAGTTGTTATGTGCATTTAGTAAGTTGTTATGTGCATTTTCTATGTTGTCATGTGCATTTTCTAAGTTGTTATGTGCATTTCGTAAGTTGTCTTGTGCATTTTCTAAGTTGTTAAATGCATTTCGTAAGTTGTCTTGTGCATTTTCTAAGTTGTGCATTTCGTAAGTTGTTATGTGCATTTTTTAAGTTGTTTTATGCATTTAGTAAGTTGTCTTATGCATTTCGTAAGTTGTCTAGTGCATTTTTGAAGTTGTCTTGTGCAAACGATAAGTCATTGTGTGCATTAAACAGGTTGTCGTTAAGTAGACGTTTTATCGAAATAAATTTTGAAAGAAACACCGGTAGAAATGGCATGAACAGACGCTATGCTCTGCCTACTTTCAAAAATTGGGCTAGATACATTATACAATATATTCTTAGAACAAAAAAAAGATTTCAAAATGTGTAAGGGATTGTCTGACGTGGAGTTAATAAATCTTGGTCTGATAACAATAGGAGATCGGATCACATGTGAAAGTATCTATTTTGGGAAATAAAATAAATAAATAAAAAAAAAAGAAGAAGAAAAAAATAAATATATATATATAAAAAAGTAACGTGTTATTTGTTTGTGTTTATGTATAGTTCTAAGGTTGATAGCCCCTCCACCTTTTAACCAACAGGACGTCCTAAAGGCATAGGTACAATAGAGTCTGGACTTCACGTATTATTTGTTGAAAACAAACATATTTTAAGTACTCTTGGACATTTTTTCAGGAAAGCTTAAAACATGTTTGTTTTCAACAAATAGCACGTTAATATTTGTAATTTCAATTTATTATTATTATTTTGTGTTAGTTCCCAACTCTGATGGATGATGGGGGTACAGGTGGTGGTCTTCTCCCTCCCCTATCTCCCTTCTCTGTCCCCTTTTCTCTCTTCTCTCTCAGAATACTGATAAAAAAGGGACGTAATCCATAAAACTCGATCGTGTACGGCAGAAAAGATCATGGTCGATAATAGGTCAACAATCTTCATGTTAAGATCATTTAATGTTCAATTTTTTATAGGATATAGGCAGATCATTTTACCCAAAACTCTCAAACTACGATAGTTCTTCATCGATTTTTTTTTTACAAACTTGCTCTTTTAAAAACCTCCCGCCCCTTACTCTCCAGACCCCGTCCCCATGTCTTCCGACCCCCATCCCCTTGTCTCCCGGCCCCCGCCCCTTGTCTTCCGTACCCACGGCCCCAGGTACCCCCTCCTTATAGTGCCACCTGTGACCCGATCTATTGTTTTCAGATCAAGATTGATTAACTCCACGTCAGACAATCCCTTACACATTTGAAATCAATTTTCTATTTTAAGAATTTATTGTAATGTACCTAGCCCAATTTTCTTAAGTAGGTAGAGCATAGCGTCTGCTCCTGGGGCTGCCATTTCTACCGGTAAGACAACTTACGAAATGCACATGACAGTTTGGAAAATGCACATAACAACTTAGAAAATGCACACAGCAACTTACAAAATGCACATAACAACTGAGAAAATGCACAAGACAACTTACAGTATGCACATAACAACCCTCGGAATGCACAAATGCACATGACAACTTAGAAAATGTGCATAACAACTTAGAAAATGCATACAACGACTTATAATTTGCACAAGACAACTTACAAAATGCACGTAACAACTTACGAAATTCACATCACAATTTAGAAAATGCACAAAACAACTTAGAAAATGCACAAGACGACTTACAAAGCGTACTGCACAAAATGCAAAAGGCAAACAGAAGTCAGCCGAGGCTTTCCATAAGAAAGCACCTAGTTTAAAACCGTCTCACCTCTCACCGAGTTGGGAGATTGACGCGTAAGTGAGAAATAGTCGATTCTTACAGATGGCAGGAGGTATACAGCATTGGTTCTATCTATCTAGGAAAAAGATCGACAGTCATATATATAATGTGCTGATAATGACGTCTTATTCTAAAAGACGTATATGGCAAAGTCGAAACAGGAAATGTAGCATTCAAAGACCACAGTCACCCAAAAATATGCATCGAAACAAAAAAAAAACACTGGTAAAATAGAGGCAATGTATGTGACATCACTGTGACATCACTGTGATATCACGAACATAAAGGGTTGACAGGATGACTTAGAAGTAGAGTTAAACAAGAACGTGTATCGATTTTTGTCTGTAGAGATTGAATAACAAAGGTAACAAGGTATGCCCCTCCGCTATTATTACATCAATATTCTATCCTTGAAGAAAGACAACCGATTTGCATGTTTATGTTGCATATAATTGTTTAGAAAGTTGTCACGTTTAAAGTGTATAGTTATTGAACTTGAAAAATAAATCACAATAAAAACACATTAAGTGAACCCTAATTACACAAAACTATTTAATATTTATGTTAATAAGATGCAGTTTGCACTGGTGATAAGGCATAAATTAAACAACATAAATCACGTGAATAAATTACAAGTAATGTATCGCTGTTAGCATAAGAAGGCATTCGGAAAATTGTATGAATCATGTATACATGTTTTCTTCCATTTTAGCCATTGGGATATGACATAGTGTCTGTATGCTTTAAAATCATGAATAATAATGATAATCATTATTTATATTACTACGGAACACCATGACTGTCTAATGATGTTGCCGATTAATATAGTCAGTGCATTCCCCTTTATATGTGGATCTTTCATGATATGCAGTGCATGTTTAATTATATGTTTGTAAATAAATATTTATATGTGGAAGAAAAGTATTTATATGTGGTAGAAAAGTATTTATATGCGGTAGATTAATCATTATATGCGATAGATCAGTCATTGTATGTAGTAGATAAACCATTATATGCGATAGATAAGTCATTGTATGTAGTAGATAAACCATTATATGCGATAGATAAGTCATTGTATGTAGTAGATAAACCATCATATGCATTCCAGTTTTCATTATATGTAGTGTATATATGCTGTAGTTTATCTAATATATGAGGTCCTTTGAACATTATATGAAGTAGGTTTGTATTTATATGAAGAGCTTCTGTTGACTTTATATGTGGTACATTTTCTAATATACGTGGTGGATACGTCTTTATATTCGGTTGTTTCAACTGCATTATATTCGGTACAAACGGCTTTATATACTTGATGCATTTCTTATGATATGCAGTGCTTTTTCTATTACATGTATATGCTGTTGTTTTTTTTCATTATGATGATGAGATCAAACGGAACACTCGTTTTTCAAGATGTTGCGATTTTATCGGAAATCTAACAGGACGTGTGATTTAACAAAAGGGAAAAAAAAATCAAACAAGACAAACTACCATATTTTTCAATGCGTTAGACATTACAGAGGGGAAGGGTGACACATTGCAGAGGGGAAGGGTGAAACATTAGAGATGGAAGGGTGACACATTTCAGAAGGAAGGTGACACATTACAGAGGAAGGGTGACACATTACTGAAAGGAAGGGTGACACATTACAGAAGAAGGGTGACACATTACAGAGGGAAAGGGTGACACATTACAGAAAGGAAGGGTGACACATTACAGAGGGAAGGGTGACACATTACACAGGGGAAGTGTGACACATTACAGAGGGAAGGGTGACAAATTACAGAGGGGAAGTATGACACATTACAGAGGGAAGGGTGACACATTACAGAGGGGAAGTGTGACACATTACAGAGGGAAGGGTGACACATTACAGAGGGGAAGTGTGACACATTACAGAGCGGATAGTGACACATTACAGAGGGAAAGGGTGACACATTACAGAGCGGAAGGGTAACACATTACAGGGAGAAAGGGTGACACATTGCAGAGGGAAAGGGTGACACATTACAGAGGGAAAGGTGACACATTACAGAGGGAAAGGGTGACACATTACAGGTAGAAAGGGTGAAACATTACAGAGGGAAAGGTGACACATTACAGAGGGGAAGTGCGACACATTACAGAGGGGAAGTGTGACAAATTACAGGGAGAAAGGGTGACACATTACAGAGGGAAAGGGTGACACATTACAGGTAGAAAGGGTGACACATTACAGAGGGAAAGGTGACACATTACATTGAGAAAGGGTGACACATTACAGAGGGAAAGGGTGACACATTACAGGGAGAAAGGACGACACATTACAGAGGGAAAGATGACACATTACAGGGAGAAAGGGTGACACATTACAGAGGGAAAGGGTGTCACATTACAGGTAAAAAGGGTGAAACATTACAGAGGGAAAGGGTGAAACATAACAGAGGGAAAGATGACACATTACAGAGGGGAAGTGTGACACATTACAGAGGGAAGGGTGAAACATTGCAGGGAGAAAGGGTGACACATTACAGAGGGGAAGTGTGACACATTACAGAGGGAAGGGTGAAACATTACAGAGCGGAAGTGTGACACATTACAGAGGAAGGGTGACACATTACAGAGGGGAAGTATGACACATTACAGAGGAAGGGTGACACATTACAGAGGGAAGGGTGAAACATTACAGGGAGAAAGGGTGACACATTACAGAGGGGAAGTGTGACACATTACAGAGGGGAAGTGTGACACATTACAGAGGGAAGGGTGAAACATTACAGAGCAGAAGTGTGACACATTACAGAGGAAGGGTGACACATTACAGAGGGGAAGTGTGACACATTACAGAGGAAGGGTGACACATTACAGAGGAAGGGTGAAACATTACAGAGGAAGGGGGACACATTACAGAGGGGGAAGGGTGACACATTACAGAGCGGAAGGCTGACACATTAAAGAGCGGAAGGTTGACACATTACAGAGGGGAAGGGTGACACATTACAGAAGAAGGGTGACACATTACAGAGGGAAGGGTGAAACATTACAGAGGGAAAGGTGACAAATTACAGAGGAGAAGTGTGACACATTACAGAGGGGAAGTGTGACACATTACAGAGGGGAAGTGTGACACATTACAGAGGGAAGGGTGAAACATTACAGGAAGAAAGGGTGACACATTACAGAGGGGAAGTGCGACACATTACAGAGGAAAGTGTGACACATTACAGAGGGAAAGGTGACACATTACAGAGGGGAAGTGTGACATATTACAGAGGGGAAGTGTGACACATTACATAGGAAGTGTGACACATTACAGAGGGAAGGGTGACACATTACAGGGAGAAAGGATGACACATTACAGAGGGGAAGTGTGACACATTACCGAGGGAAGGGTGAAACATTACAAAGCGGAAGTGTGACACATTACAGAGGGGAAGTGTGACATATTACAGAGGAAGGGTGACACATTACAGAGGGAAGGGTGAAACATTACAGGGAGAAAGGGTGACACATTACAGAGGGGAAGTGTGACACATTACTGAGTGGAAGTGTGACATATTACAGAGGGGAAGTGTGACACATTACAGAGGAAGTGTGACACATTACAGAGGGGAAGTGTGACACATTACAGAGGGAAGGTGACACATTACAGGGAGAAAGGGTGACACATTACAGAGGGGAAGTGTGACACATTACAGAGGGAATTGTGATACATTACAGAGGGAAAGGTGACACATTACAGAGGGGAAGTGTGACACATTACAGAGTGGAAGTGTGACATATTACAGAGGGGAAGTGTGACACATTACAGAGGGAAGGGTGAAAAATTACAGGGAGAAAGGGTGACACATTACAGCGGGGAAGTGTGACACATTACAGAGGAAAGGGTGAAACATTACAGAGCGGAAGTGTGACACATTACAGAGGAAGGGTGACACATTACAGAGTGGAAGTGTGACACATTACAGAAGGAAGGGTGAAACATTACAGAGCGGAAGTGTGATACATTACAGAGGGGAAGTGTGACACATTACAGAGGAAGGGTGACACATTACAGAGGAAGGGTGACACATTACAGAGGAAGGGTGAAACATTACTGAGGAAGGGTGACACATTACGGAGGGAGAAGAGTGACACATTACAGAGCGGAAGGTTGACACATTACAGAGGGGAGGTGTGACACATTACAGAGGAGAAGGGTGACACATTACAGAGGAAGGGTGAAACATTACAGAAAAAGGGTGACACATTACAGAGGGGGAAGGGTGACACATTACAGAGGAAGGGTGACACATTACAGAGGGGGAAGGGTGACACATTACAGAGCGGAAGGGTGACACATTATAGAGGAAGGGTGAAACATAACAGAGAAAGGGTGACACATTACACAGCGGAAGGGTGATACATTACAGGGAGAAAGGGTGACACATTACAGGGCGGAAGGGTGACACATTACAGAGGAAGGGTGAAACATTACAGAGGAAGGGTGACACATTACAGAGCGGAAGGGTGACACATTACAGGGAGAAAGGGTGACACATTACAGAGGGAAAGGGTGACACATTACAGGGAGAAAGGGTGACACATTACAGAGGGAAAGGTGACACATTACAGAGGGAAAGGGTGACACTTTACAGAGGGGAAGGGTAACACATTACAGAGGAAAAAGTATCACATTACAGAGGGGCAGGGTGACACTTTACAGAGGGGAAGGGTGACACATTACAGAGGAAGGGTGACACATTAGTGAGGGAAGGGTGACAAATTACAGAGGAAGGGTGACACATTACAGAATGGAAGGGTGACACATCACAGATAGAAATGGTGACACTTTACAGAGGGGAAGGGTGACACATTGCAGAGGAAGGGTGACACATTACAAAGGGGAAGGGTGACACATTGCAGAGAGAAAGGGTGATAAGGGTGATACATTACAGATGGGAAGGGTGACACGTTACAGAGGAAGTCTGTCACATTACGGAGGGGAAGGGTGACACATTGCAGAGAGAACGGGTGACACATTACAGAGAGGAAGCGTAACACATTACATTTAAAATACCAGGTATTGAACCTGCCTACCGAGAATTCGTTGCAGGTGTGGTTCAACCTAGACTAGAACAAAGTGAGTGGTCTGCCTCCTCCACGAACAAATCGACCGTCATAATTATATAGCCCGAATAATGGGCTGAAAATGACGTAAAACACCATTCACCCACCATCCAACCAAGCAACCAACCGGGTCAGAGTAATGATAGATTCATACTCACCATCATGTTTCATTTCAATAAGTGCATCTAGCAGTTCCCTTGAAGGGTTACATTCGGCGAACACTACACTGGGGAGTTCGGACACCGGTATCTCGCCGCTCTCGTCCTTGGAGTGGGAATGCTCTCTCCATTGGTCCAGATAATGGGCTGCAATTATCAAATAATGGGATACAGTTATCAAGTAATGGGCTACAATTATTATTTAATGGGATAAAATTATGAGATAATGGGCTACACTTATCAGATTATGGACACAATTGTCAAATAATAGGCTACAATTGTCAGATAATGGGCTACATTTGTCAGGTACTGGGCAACAATTATCAAATAAAGGGTTATAATTGTCAGTAAATGGGTAACAATTGTCAGATAGTGGGACACAGTTATCAGATAATGGGCTACACTTGTCAGATATTGGGCTACAGTTGTCATATAATGGGCTATAATTGTCAGATAATGAGCTGCAATTGTCAGATAATGGGCTAAACGTGTCAGATAATGGTCTACAATTATCAAATAATGGGCTACAAATATCAGATAACGGGCTACAATTGTCTGATAACGGACTACAGTTGTCTGATAATTTGCTACAATTGTCAGATAATGGGCTATAATTGTCAGATTATGGGCTATAATTATCAAATAATACAATTACCAGATAATGGGCTGCAATTGTCAGATAACGGACTACAATTGTCTGATAACGGACTACAATTGTCAGATAATGGGCTACAATTATCGGATAACGGACTACAATTGTCTGATAACGGGCTACAATTGTCTGATAACGGGCTAGAATTTATCTGATAACGTGCTAAAACTGTCAGATAATGAACTACAATAGTCAGATAATGGGCTACAATTATCAAATAATACAATTGTCAGATATTGGACTACACTTGTCAGATAATGGGCTGTAAGTGTTAAATAATGGGCTACAATTATCTGATAGCGGGCTAAAACTGTCAGATAATTGGCTACACTTGTTAGATAATGGGCTACACTTATCAAATAATACAATTATCAAATCATGGACTGCAATTCATAACTTTCACATCCGGTCAACTTCCGGTATGTCGAGATAGTCAGTAGGTGAAAATAAAGGGGTTTACTCGGACTTTATCCTCAATCTCTATATGAAAAACGAAAATATTGGACCATGATTTAAATTAAATGTATCCATATTGACGTTTTAAAATCAGACAACCGCAAAAGAAGATACATAGATGCACACAAAAAACAAAGCTTTTTAATATAATTATCACTACAAACTAGTTTTATAAAGGGCTAAAGTCAGTTGAGCACCAACGATAAACAACGAGTTCACCCCCTACCAGAATGTGGAGGTCTTTTTTTTATTGATCACTGATTGGCAAATTATTTTGATGATGTCATGTGAAAGTTATGAATTATCCTATAATAGGCTACACTTGTCAGATAAAGGGCTACAATTGTCAGATATTGGGCTTCTATTGTCAAATAATGGGCTAAAACTGTGTGATAACAGGCTATTATGGGACACAGTTATCAGATAATGGGCTACAGTTATTAGAGAACGGGCTACAATTATGAAATTATGGGCTACAAATGTCTGATAACGGTCTACTAATGTCAGATAATGGGCTACAGTTGTCAGATAATGGGCTACAATTATCAGATAATGGGCTACAATTGTCAGATAATGGGCTACAATTGTCAGATAATGGCTATAATTATCAGATAATAGGCTACCATTGTCAGATTATGGGCTTTAAATAACAGATAATGGGCTACCATTGTCAGATAACGGGATACATTTGTCAGATAATGTGCTACTGTTATCAGATAAAGGTTCACCATAGTCAGATAATGGGCTACAATTGTCAGAAATATTAGCTACAGTTATATACAGGTGACCTTATGGTGTATATAGCCCGACAATGGACAGCAATCAGTCACAAGCAGCATGAAAATGAAAAGACCTATAGAAACCACGGTAACCACGGTAACAACGGTAACCAAAAGCATTGGCCCTCACTGCCCCACACACAGGAGCAAATTAAATATACAAAAAGGACAATACACAACACAACATAAAGAGTGGTGAAGACATAGTTGAATAACCAGCAGAAAGCAGAAACAGAAAATAGTCCCTTAAATACGCTGCAATCATGTTATAATGCATATGTAATATAACGGCATATACAGTAATATAACGGAATATACAGTAATATTATAGGTTATTGAATTTGTATGGCTAAATATTACTTGGAACGAGTTGTTTTGGCACAGGACGACGAGGACGACGAGCTTGCGAGTTCCAAGTAATATTTAGCCATACAAATTCAATAAACTTTTTATTGTATACTTTCATATTGTTTTCGATCAATGCTAATTGTATGACTATTACATTTCATTATATTTGTGTTATTTTTATAGCTTTCGATGGAATTCCTATCATGTCATTCAGTTTCATTTTGTGTGGATGATTGTATTGCTCGAAAACGACGTCGACGTCGGATGACGTCATTAAAAACGTCAAGCGATTTTCTAACGTTTGTTTGCCATTCGATAACGTTAAAAATAGTGGGTGAGTGACCATTTCAATTATTTTATCAATTTCTGCCACAAAAGGTTGAACAAAAACACGTCGTTTTTTTTTGTTGACACTATAGGCAGGATACGTTGAAAGTAGTTCCTTATTTCTATTTCGCGGCTGTTAGCAAGCGCGAGAAAAAGTTCCAGTGCAATATCAATGTGTGCAATATCGTAGAATATTGCACACTTAGCTCAATGCAAACTAAACGGGACAATATGAAAGTATACAATAAAATGGAATATACAATTAGACGAAGCTAGAGCTGTTGTTAAGTTTAAATGAATAGTTTTTTTCAAGATTACATAATTAAAAAAATTTTATTTCGATGTAAATTGAGAGCATATGGCACCATATGACATGTTATGCCGATGCCGCCGTAAACCGTAATTCAACTCAATATCTCCTTGGCTGCAAACAATAGTTTAATAATATTTTATTGCAGATATGTTAAAATATATGTATTAAACATCACAATATTACTAGAAACATATGCAAATGGATTGAACTACAAGTTATTACAACATTAGTTACAATTCTCTCCATTGTGGCTGAAAAATGTATGTGGTTATCGGTTTGAAATTGTAACAATACAGTTCAATATGAATTTGAGAAGGGAAAAAAAAAAAAAAAAAAGAAGACATTTAAATAAAAATAAAAATAAAATATATAAAAACTTAAACACCGCCGTGCCATCCGTCACCCGCATAATTTCCATCAACAAAAAAAACACCTGCATCCCTGATAAGACTAATGAAAATAACAGTACCAACAATACTAAACTCATATTTCTTTCTGTAGCTATGGCAATAATAAAGGCATACTCTTAAAGGTGAAGAACTCTATAGCACTTACTTCTTCGTTTCAATCCTTTTAAATATGCGTAATATCATAATATACTTCTTATTGTTATCATTTGAAACAAATATATTTAAACCAACCATACTATACTCTGTAAAAAATGTTTTGGACCATGGCAGTGTTCTAACCCGTACAATGATCGCTGAACCATGACATTCGACCATAATCAACAATTATTATCGTTTACAATAAAAGTTTGCGAAAAAATAATAATCTTTTTATTGGTTACTCGAATGTGTCCGTAACTGTTACTTTTTATGGACTTTGCAACATTTTTTACAGACCCTTAGTGTGCTCGCGATATTTTTTAAAAATCAAATCTTGTTTGGAATTCAATGTTTCTGATACCAAATGAACCAGGTAGGGTAGACCTTGGTTACTAAAAAAGATACTTAAATTCTGTCCACTAGTTTTATTTTTATATGACTTTATATACCCTGGTCCAAAACTTTTTTTACTGAGTTTTAGCGTAGTTTTCAACAATACCGAAACCATTCGCGTTCAAATGTAAAACTGTAAACCATTCTGTAAACTGTAAACCATTCTGTAAACTGTAAACCATTCTGTAAAACTGTAAACCATTCTGTAAACTGTAAACTATGTTCACCTCGAAATTTCTTTTTCTTTTCTTCCTGGTCTATTGAACTCTGAAACAGAAACAGACAACTACAAATGATGACATAGTTCCATCATGATTAATAATAACGTATCGTTATATGCCATGTTGTTATGCGCATTTTATAATTACATTAATTATAAAATCGAAGATTGTTTTAATACAAGTTAAAACTCTTAAAGTGTGACAAGGGTTATTACATTATCTAAAGATCTAAGCAATACGTTATACCTGTACATTTATAAAATATAAATGGATATAAACGTCAAAAAAAAAGCATTCGAGGACAACCGTCAACCACAAACAAAATGAAAAAGAAACAAACAACAACTACTCAGATGTATAAAGGGCAATATTTGACATCACAAACATAAAAGGGTTGACCTCAGGGCTACGGGGTTGGAGCGGTCAGTGGCAAGAAGGATCGTTGAGAAGGCGTAGGGGATGTTTAAACCAGGTTCAAGGGTGAATCAAACCTCACCCTTATCCTATTGTCATCCCAATATAACGGGAAAGTGTAAATAAAGATATTCCCTCCAGGTTATATTCTCTAAAAAACAAGGCAGCATTAATAGGCAATATAAGTAAAACACATAAATGATCACGTATATATATAATATAAAAAACAACCTAGATAGCCACAAAACAAGTACTCAATGACTTGACAGAAGCCAGAGCAACAAGAGAACAACCCGTTAAGGGTACGACAAGACCAGATTTAAGACAAACATCAAACGCTACTGTCCAATGAGGATTTAGGTAGACGTCATCATAGGATCTTTACGGTCATCGCACAATCAAACAGGTTATTATGATGACCAAGCATCTTACGAAGTTTGTAAATCGCATCACCATAGAAATCAGGTTGTGATAGTCGCTGAAGAGTTCTTACATAACTTTTCTATTTTAAAAGTAGATCATGGTTACGATAATGTTTTATCGAAGTTTATGGTAACGTAGCCATGCTGGAGTAATTGTTGTGTTATATAGATATTACGAATATTAAAGTTAAGAAAAATGTATTCCATAAGAAGTAGCTCAGGGAACATCCCCATCTATGTGGATATTGATATGTAATACAGTATGACAGATATAGTACGCCACTAACTGACATTGGTCAACTAAGCTTTGGGGTTAGATGTTTGTCTGTGCGGTGTGTGTCTTTTATAATTGCACCTTCTTCTAAAGGTTACTTTGCAATTTTAGGTCAAACACGTACATAAGAAGTAGGTTTATCATTTCCGGTAGTCATATAAACGTGTCAATCATCCGATACAAGTATAACAGCATCCGATATAAAATTGCAGTTGTGTGATGGCAAGACAAAAATATTACATTCAGGCTCAAAATCAGTAGATACAAAATTTATTTCAGCGAATAAAACATCTTTTTGATAAATAGTGGCATTAAGACATATTACACTTATTTCCATGTTGGATCTGTTGTTCTGTTGGGTGAGGAGTATCTACTCCGAACCCCTCTGTGGCCTCAGTAGTGTCACTTACCTGATTGGACAGTTCGGTTAATAGCTTTTCCTTTGTTTTAACAAACAAATCATGAACCATCGTAGTTTGAGCTACAAAGATATTATTAAAAAAAACATAAACACGAATAATAGATGTTTTAATGTTTTTTCTTTCATACAAATCCTAGTTTTTTTGTATATATAGTGTCAATTATGTAAATACACTTTTTTTAACAAAGCAGATCTTGGTATTATAATCAGGTGCATATACATGATTTGTTGTTTCGTTTATTATTGATTTTGTTTTTGGAGTGAGGGGTTGGGAGGTGAGAGGTGGAGCGTTAAATATGAGCCGTGGAATCGGTGAGCCTGTGACCACTGACCCAACCCCAACCCAACCCCATCCCCACCCCACTACCTGAATTGATTTGTTTCATACTTGGCACTTGATGACGCATTTTGAGAATATTTTGGTCGTTAAAGTAGCTAACAACAGTAAAGTTTTCACTGCAAAACCGTCCGTCCAAACTATTTCAATGCGTTGAGGTCATAACATAATGCATGATGTTGATTAAAAGTCAAGATTAAAGCACGAGTTCTTATTAAAAAAAACGTAATTGAATATGCGTAAAATTAATTAAGAGTTGGCCGGTAACTCATAATTCGAGCTTTTGGCAATGATAACAACAGGGTAATAGTTAATGAATTTATATTGTACATGTAGTTATAGAGTTCGGATTCACAACATATATAATAAATACTAAAAAGGGTATTCCTTGGAAGCAATAAACACAAGCAAGAGATAAAAGTAGCAGACTCGGTTTTATTGAGTCTGTTCATGAGAGGTAATGTAAAGTGCAACACCTCTTACGCCTCCGAGCACCGGCTTAAGCGGTATTCTACTTTAAATTAAATTGAATTGGGGTTTTAAGGCGCACCAACACATGAAAAGGTTATATGGCGCCTAAAAGGCATGAACATGCCAGGCTCATCTTCCATGTACATCGAGATAAAATATGGAAAATGGGCCTAGAACCTTCTCACCCTGAACTGCAGAGTTGCTGCAAATTCGATCGTAGAAACTCCATTTACGCTGGAGCCACGTTATTGTTTTTCTGCCACTACTCTTTTGATGCGAGCGAGATAGCACCTGAAACAATGCAGGGATCATGATGAAGACCTTTAATGAACATGAACAAAACATGATAAAATGAACATGAATTGGGGGGATTCTACCTCACTGCCTACCCCTCCAAAGGGATCTGCAGTGGCCTTATCTTTGCCCCGTGACAAACGGGGCCCCCGGCAACCACACGGGGCTCTACTTTAAAGCCACCGTTGGTAAGCTTTAACACTGTGTGCATTTATTGCAAAATGTGCCTGTTGCTGGCGGGATAGAGGCTTAAATTCAATGATACACAACGATGGACCAGACGCTCACCCCAATGCAATTAGACAATCATAGGCTAAAACCTTGCTTGTCGGAAATTAGTAGACGCCCGCGACGGTCCCACCCATTAAGCACCGCCCTAGGTAATTGAATTTAAATTCTTTTTTTTTTCACGCGAACAATTGTCAAACTTCTCACGTGTTTGTCCGTCTGAGACAATTCTCAAAATGGTGAAGTTGGAGACGTCCACGCCCTGTTGTCTGAGGTACCGCCCCAGCTCTGCCACAGTCACCCTGCCCGACTCGTCTACCTCTAGATCAGTCCACATCAACGTTTCAATCACACGCTCGAAATCGTCATCTGTAATTGGAGGCAAATGTATTATAATTACACGAGTGTGTGTACGAGAAATATGATGACTGAAATCCAAATGATAATAAGCTTAGAACATTTAGAAAAGTTAAATCAAATTATGAACTGGGAAAATATTTACGCACTTTAATATTACAAAATGGCTACTAACACCTTTGTCAAAATTAGAATTAGCAACAGTAAAGCGTTTGCTGAAGAAGGTCGTCATTATAAATTTCCGTTAGTACAAAGAGTATGTCAGCTGTGTAAACAGAATGCTGAAGACGAATTACATTTTGTACTTAAGTGTTGGATGTTAATAGACTGAGAGATCTTAAATAATAAACGCTATTAATCAGTGTTATCCACCGTTTAACTTCATGGGTGACTCATCTAAAATATGTTTTATTACATTTCTATGGGTGAAAGACTGGGATTTCTCAGTGAAAGAATATTCATAATCCCTAAATATTAATAACTAACTCCGAACACAAAAATAACTAACTGCGACGTTGAGTTATGACGTCAATGACGTCGACGTCATCCACCGATAACGATAAATAAAGTGATTAGTTCTGGTTAAAATCATACATAATCTGATTAAAAATGTAATAAATAGATTTTTTAACTGTTGTGATAGATTATATGGAAATCCTTCACTCCGATGGTAGGCGTGTGTTGTTTTTTCACTCACTCACTTACGCTCGTTCGTGAAACGAACCACACGGCTACCATCTCGTGAAGGATTTCCCTATAATCGATCCCAGCAGTTAAATAATCTCTATTTATTCTTTGCAGTAATTATTACGATATCAATAAAACGTTTATTTTAGGATCCACATAATGTATATACTAAGCCAACCCTTTTGTTAATTATAATGGCCTTGTTAATATAACAATTAGTGTATAGTTAGGTGTATACATTGTAGTTATCATCTTATGTTTTTGTCTCAACCGTAATTGCTTACAACTATTATTATTGGTCCTATAATTGTCCCCAGGTGCTTATTTACAAAATTCATAGCCTGTCCATGCAAACACTTTTAATGGCGTTTTAAGCTAATATGTGTGCCATGGTTATGATTCACATGCGGGCGATTAACAATGACTGTTCAGCTGTTAACATTTTATATATAATGTGTGTATAGGCTGAAACATTTTATTCTATAAGTTGTGGCTTTCTTATTTGACTGTAGACTATTTTGTGAAAACTATCAGTTCTGCTCTGCACTATCATCATTTTCTCTCGCTGTACTACCACCTTTATTTGTCATAACGATTACCATTTACAGTTGACTTGCATTATATATTATATCCATTGCTGTTTTACACATGTAAAATCTTGGAATAAAATAATTTGAATTGAATTGAATTGATAGTAATAAAACTTTCGTGGTTGGTTATTTTTGGTTATTGCTTCAGCTATCTGTGAGTCTGATGACACGGCTGGTGCAATAGTCCAGAACCAATCACTTAATTATATGCCATTTGTCATATTATGTTATTGTTGTAAATGAAATTTATTTTCATATAATCTCTTATAATTCTTTTAGAATGGCATAGTTAAAATCATATGTAATGTTTATTGTATATAATAATACTGTACTATTACGAGATTTTAATAAACTATAAAACCTATAATGTTTGTTGTTTATGTACTTGGTATCTATCCAGTGTATTGTTATGATTTCACACCAATAAATGATTTGACATGAGTTGATGTATACATACCAAAATATGCATTTTCTCCATACCAGTGATAGCATTTTCTTATCATAGATATACATACACTCAAGTGATATGAAAACGCAACACGGGAATTTCCGCTATATATTGTATGTACAATATGCTGCTTTTAATCAAATGGTACATGGCTACGTACGACCTTTCCTTTTGGAAAAAATACTAAAACAACAAATAATACAGCAAATAGTATTCCTGCAATGTTTCATTATTCACAGAGTACGCGTTTGGCTCAATCATGTGAGCAAACTTAGGATGCAAAATTTTGCAAACTGTTTACGTTAAATACAGTACTGAACTAGCTCAATTTTTCAAAGAGCAACTTCAACATTGATGAAGTTCTTGTTACAAAGTGTAGTGTGATTAAAACGTCTACAACATCACAGTTGTGTCCTTTCTCTAGTTAACTGCAACTTTTTTTTAAAAAAACATCTTGGGATTTCTTTGGAATATTATGTGCAATTAAGTGTGCAGTATATACAATATATAGCGGAAATTCCCGTGTTGCGTTTTCATATCACTTGAGTGTATATAGAGGAGCCTTTCAATGCCAACGCTTACATATGTCACGAGGACGTAAGAAATAACAGCGAAAGTCGAATTGAAAAAAAAAGAAAATACTACAGACACACTTAAAATCCACATTTTACTATGTGAAAAAAGCTCTGAAGCTTTTATTATGTGTTAGTATTTCAGAACTGTACACAGTCACATCGAATGACGAATGAGGAAGATAAATTAATATTCCAAGGAATGAAAGATTATGTAATGTTTGTGTAGCAACGCTAAATGTAAGAACGTCGTTAAATGTAAAAACGTCGCTAAATGTGAACATTTTTGTCGCTAAACGTAAAAAGGGTGGCTAAATGTAAATTATGCAAACGTCTTTAAATGTAAAAACGGGAGCGTCGATAAATGTAACAAAAAAGGAGCTAAATGTAAAACATTTTTGTGTTGCTACGTGTAAAAGAAAAAAGCAGCATATGTAAATATGTGTGTAAAACAGTAATGTATGTATTGGAAGATGTACATATGTACACTACTTTAATGTTTAACACGCTATACGATAAAACGAATCTGTTGTATGTACACGATGATTCATACAGGATAGACACTATTCGGTCAGATTTCATTATTGATGTAGTTGCGTATCAATAGGACAATTAGTGTGTGGTTAAATGGGTTTATGTTGCTTACCGTTATAATTTAGACCCTAGGCTTTACATATTTCCCAGTGATAATAATATTTTATTCCGAAACTACTTGATTGAATAAATGTTTTACAAACTTCAATAAAAAAGGAAGCGCAATTTACTATGTTACAATGCTACAGAATAATCAAATGCCAAATTGTCGGAACCAATCAAATTTATTCCGTAGTAGTTTCGTGTACTATTTTTTTAAATAACTTAACATTGTATGGTTTAAAAAATGTTGCCTTATATAAGGCTCGAACCCCGAATCTTCGTTTCCGTAGACACATAGTAGACGACGCTCTAACCGACTGATGCGGTATTAAATAGTATATAACAAATGCCATGATCTGCAATCTGATTGGTTCCGATAATTTGGCACGTGAGTGATCTCGCTATGACCAGTCACCAAGGACTTACTCGTGCCGTCCATTGTCTTGCTTCCGTTGAATCTGCTCTAAGATGTGGTTTGATCGGCGGCTACCATTCCTCTAGCTATAGAAAACATAATCAATACCAAATGCTTCAATGAATAATGACAAAACAAATGATTGCTATCGTTAATTGCGTGGTAGCATATGGTTCTAACATCATGAAGTAGGTATGTGTCAAACAAGTATGTTTAGTTCAAACGGCATTTATAATTGCAATTTTCAGACTTTTATGTAACAGCAGTTAGAAGATATAATGTACCACTATCGTGACTTTTGTTTTGTATCGCTAAATATAATTAATCAGCCATTTTGTACGGAATATGGAATATATACCCGCACCCCCCCCCCACCCTCACCACCACCCACACCATCCCCACACACGCAGCCCCTACCAGCCCCTACCTCCCCCCACCTCATTCATAGAGTTAAAACAGAATCAAAACAGGTTTTTGTATTAAATAAATTGGGGTTCCGACCCTCACAAACCTATTACGGGTTACGGGGTGAATATATGGATCACCTAAATTCGCTTATTGAAATATTTAAATATAAATATATGTATCTATGGGGTGGTGGGTTGGAGGGGAAGGAGGGGGTGGGGATGAGGGTTGATATACGCTTCCGTAATTATGCTTGCCAGGCTTTAATTATGTAAATTGCAATTATTACATTTGTTGAAAAACTAATATAAATCATCAAAGAAAAAAGAGTTAATTAAGATTCGTATTCATTTAAATAATAAATTAATGATATTTTAAGTGTGCATTTTGTAAGAAAATATCGCGACGACTTAATTACAAACGTGCATTACTTATTAGTTTAATTATGTTGTGTTAATTAATCAAATGACGTCATATTAATTTTTAGTGAAAGTGTTTTTTTTTTTAATTTTCCATTTCTTTCCAATAAAAGCACTTACCTTTAATAATTCCGTATAAACCAAATTGAATACAAGAATGTTTTGAGATCATATCTTGGCATACATGTGTCCAATTTGGCATATCACTGCCTGCGTAAGACGATATGTTTTTGAAACAAAACATGCTCACTAAGCGGAAAGTAAACTTGTAAAAGACAGATATAGTTCAAATGAAATGTTATATGCCTTTATAAATATAACAAGTTTGCTAAACACTGTGTTAGTCCAAACATGCCAATATATGTTTAACTAATCACAATGGAAGAGATAAAGTTGAACCTTTAAATGCCCAAATTTATTTTTAAAAAGTATGTTGGCGTTGCAGAGTCGAATATATTATGATATTTCTATAAATACATTCACATGCTTTTTAATGTAAAAAGTTATTTCATAATGTTCACGCAGTAACTTTTATCTATCTTTTACCATGCTTGGGTTGGGGTTTTGAGTGGGGTTGGGGCGTCCGTGGTCGAGTGGTTAGAGTCTCTTACTTGAAATCACTTGCCCCACACCGCTGTGGGTTCGATCTCCCGTAAGCTTAGGAATCTTTATGTGCGGAAGCTATTCAGCTGGCTTGCGGAACGTCGGTGGTTCTACCCAGGTGCTCGCCCGTCGATGGAAATTGCCCAGAGGGACACCTGGGGTCCTTCTCAATCAATGGAAGCATTTTTTTTTAATAATATTTTATTGCAGATATGTTACAATACATCAATTCAACATCACAATATTCATAGAACATATATATATTATCACAACATTAGTTAAAGTTCTCTCCATAGTAACAGTTATCTCCATAGTTACAGTTCTCTCCATCAATGGAAGCTGGGAATTCGCCATATGACCTTAGCTGTTGGTGAGACTATAAAATACAATTCAATAAAAAAGACACAAAAAATAGTTGTTGGATTAACTTGATGATGAGCACATTCACAGAGTTATGTCCCTTGAGTATGGCATAATCGATTATTTTTTATTTCTGAAAGAAATAACTTTAATTTGATCCCAGGGTTACAATTTTTCACAAACGTGTTAGAGGACCATTATGCGTACGACATGCACAATAATAGACCTCTAATCGTCTTGTGGTTTCAGAGAAGAATATTTTTTAAAGATTTTCCTATACAACTCTATGTAAGAGTCTATGTGACCTCCAGGAAAAGACGAACTTCGACTCCAGGGCTAAAAATTGGCAGGGGACCGTACGCTTATGCTACATGTAATATATAAGAGCCAGCTCGATGCATTATGGTTTCAGAGAAGATTTTTCAATTCTTTCCTTATATAAGATATGTAAAACATATAACATCTCTATATACAAACGGATGTACACCGGGACGCGGCCATGTTTTTAACCCCTGGAACTTCATTTGCACAAACTTAATGATTACTATATACCGATCATTTCCAAAAAAGGAATTAATAAAAATTCGTATTGTGGTTCTGGATAAGAATATGTTTTAAGGTGCTTACTATTTTAGTAACGGCGGCCATCTTGAACGTTCGATTGACCAGTTCTTTTCTTTTGTATGGTTTTCTCCACAACCTTGAGAATTTTTAGTAAAACTTTCCAAGCGGTTTCAGATAAAGTGCTGCTAACGGACAGCCGACGGACACTGACGGAGAATAGCCCATTGTCAGACATGACCTTCCTATGTACCGTAAATCCTACAGCTTCCGTGTTGGCTTGTAGTCGTTCTCGCAGTAGAATTAGAAGACGATGTCTCAAAGATACTTAGTGAATTTGAATCTAGACACAGAAACATACTGGGACACTGGAAGAAATCGCAGTAAGACAAACGCAAAATCAACAACGACTTCAGCTCGCTTTTATATTTAAACATTCTCTTTTGATCATGGTTGGCTCGTGTTCCAAGCTGAAGCCGTTCGAAGGTGCGTATATGGGCTGCTTCAGCAGGTTTTTCGAATACACAGTTCACCGCTGCGGGTTCGAATCCTACTTGGAGCTTAACTTGTGAGAAAGTATCGATTTTAACTGATAGCAGGAGGCATACAGTACTGGTTCTACCCAGGAAAAATGGGCTGGGCTGAGCGTCATATATGGCCTAAAATGTGCAAATGTAAACTGATGTAACACACCATTCAAACATACAAACATATAATGCAGTTATCCGGAAAGGAATTGTTCTGAAATGGTAATGGCTTGACGAACTTATTAAATTACTCTCTTGTATAATCAAGTTACTTTTACTACTCCAGTTTTATCTGAAGTTAACCGTTTTCGTTTCCGTCTTGTTTGTTAATCTGCCTGTTTTTAATTGTTTAAGTATACTACTAGAATCCTTTCCTCTTAAAACAATAGATTTAACCCTTTGAAAATCAAGAACCTTGGTCGCTTAGATGCTGAAATATTGGGTAATACAGATGTTAAGTGTGAGCATTTTAAAAATCTAAGATGACCGCCATTCTCGCGTTTGAGAAAGATGGAAACATGTTTTCCGATTCCTTATTGTATAACATTTCCCCAATGTACAGAATTGTAAATTTCCAAGAATACTCAAAGAAATTAAATATAAACTTTTTGAATCGGATTATTTTGCTTTAATGTTGCCTTTAAATTGCGCGCGTGTGTGTGTGTGTGTGTATGCGTGCGTGCGTGCGTGCGAACGTGCGTCTGTGGGAGAAAGAGAGAGAAAGAGAGAGAGAGAGAAAGAGAGAGAGAGAGATGGTGGGGGAGGCCAGTGGACACAATATAGCATATCGAAATATACATACTTTTTTTTGTTTTTATTACAAAATTAATTTCTAACATAACCTACATGGAGGAAAAACTTTATTAAGTGTTTATCTCACGTTTACGCATGTCTCTTTTTAGTTCTTTGTAGATTATGTTCCTAGTCTTTTGCATCGTTGACAACTATTGTCTTGGATGTTTTACTAATTACACACAAGTACTCTATTGCGTCTAGCAATAAGGATACGGAATTATTAAATATGTTTGACAATTATTCCGAATAATGTATTGCAGAATGCGCATTTGCTACCTTTAAAATAAGTTATTTTAATCATTGAGTCTAAGTCGAACAAGCTTCATACAAACTGCATTATTTCACTGATATATAAATATATATTGTAATAGACGTGCATGATTGGTGTAACCCATCAGTTTATACAGTCACTGGTTAAAAAATGGTTGTCCTCGCGAGGCAACAAGAGTCCATTCAAGAATGAACCCGAAGGCTGGCAAGAAAATGAGTGATTGTTCAATACATGTTCAGTTAAGGATCAAATTTCTTCTAATATCTCACTCCAAGCGGGAAATCCAAGAATATACTACTTGTAAAATAAAAATAGAGACTAACGCTCAATTCATAATTGTGTTATAATTTATATGTTAAATCATACTTAAAAGAATTAAAGTTCATATCATATGAAATATGTTTTTCGCCAATTTCGGAGGTACACGCATGTCCTGTATTGATAAAATGCCGCTCTAAACATTTAGCACAAAAACACTTAAATGTAAAATCGTGCGTGTATCATACGTCAAAAAGTAAAAAGTTTAAAGTAAATTACATAACTATGACATTTAAAAAAAGCAACATATTTCAGTAACATTACTTTATTCTTTGCGACTCCCAAATCAATCACAGTTCGTTCATAACGGTGGGAAAAAAACGAAAGCGCACTTATTCATCAAGAGAAATTTATATTCACAAAGCAAGAAATAAACATTAACGGCTTAATTAGGGAGCCATGATACTTAATGGTGATTATGATAATAAATCAAACTAGGAGTTTACATTTTGACAGCGGGAATACACATATACTGAAAGGAAAAAGAAACGCATAATAAAAAAATTGCCTTTACTGCACTATTATATACACCTAATTCCACGTAATATTCCAGATATATCTCAACGTGTTTTGTATAAAAAGGGGTTACAACTAATTACAGAAATGACAACTCTATCATGTAGTAGACCTTTTAATCAAAGTATACTTTGTTACACGAAATTCATAAATGTTGAAGTTTCGCTTGAAAATGTCAAGCCTTTTCAGTATTGTGTTTCAAGTTAAGAAATTGCAACGTTTAAAACCTAAGTCTGTTCATCTGCTTGAGCCAAATGCGCATTATGTCGATAATGAAACTTTAAAGGGGTAAACATTGGTGTGTTCGGTGCTGTTTAAACCTTCTTTCCGAAGGGACAGGCCTTATGTCGTCCTGTACCATTCCTTTAGCAGTAGCATATTAAACATACAATATATAGCGAAAACATCCATTATGCGTTTCATTTTCTTTTCAGTATAGATAGACCATATACGAACATGCTTTCAACGTACTAATATTAATTATTCTCATTAAAATCGAGACATATGACATTAGTAAGGTAAAAACAGATAATTCGAAATCATAAAAATGTCATTGTCATCGATAAAATATCAATTAGAAAACTAGTTAAAATGTCAATTAATGTAGATAATCGATCATCAAATGGTTAGCAACCATGATAACAGATCCCAGCAAAACATATATTTATCAACTGAGATCTCTTTATTACACTTCCAAGACCGCCCACATATAGTAATAAAAAAAAACTATAGAATGAAATGAGCTTAAAGGGACACATGGCAATCTTAAAGTGTTTATCAAACATTGCAATTAGTATCTCTATTTATTTATCCAGTATCATTTTAACTTCAAAACTGCTTGTATATAATTAATAAAAACTTTGAGTTTACTTGTTTATGTCTTATACTACCATAGGTTTAAAGATATTATTGGTGCAATGTAATCAACCATTAATGATATGCAACAACAATTTGCTTTAAACTATTCTTATAATTAATATTAATGATTGAACAAATGCAAGTTATGTTGAAAAACTAAAGGGACACCGTGAGTTTTTCAAAAATCAAGATTTCCATGTGTCGCTTTAAAGAGACTGGAGACGAACTAGAAAAGAGACAGATGTCAATCCAAATGAAAACCATATCATAATGTGTAGTTTCATACGGATGTAAATGCACATGCATTAAATTGTGTACAACTATTTAATTCCATAGAAAAAAATGGTTAGAACTATTTATCAGAGGGAGTAACTACTGGCCCGAAAAGGGTACCATTGCACGAGGCGGCACGCCGAGCACGCCGAGTGCAATAGTATCCTTCAAGAGTCAGTAGTCACTCCCGAGGATAACTAGTTCTAATCCATTGACTCCTAAGGCATTAAATGGTTTATATCATAAAATATAACAGTTTTTTATTTTTGACTAATAAAATTAAAATATGGAGTGTGAGCCGTGTAAACAATGTATCTGCTTTCTGTTCATTTAAACAAGCGCGTCACTGACACAGATCGACTACTGCACGGTCACGTGACGCTTTGCTGTTTTTTAAAAAAGAAGCTCAAATATATACTATTGCACGCTAAATTTATTAGTGCACGGTCACGTCATGAACTATTGAATGTTGGCATATTTCCATTGAGAATGGTCAAAACTATTTAATCACATGTGACTGCTTCTAGACCAATGAAAAACGCTTATATTTTATGATATGTGTTACCTTCGGTTTACTTATTGTTTATGAAAATATTTGGTGTGGAAAACTCAAGACTCGGCATATTTTTATTGTTAAATCATAAATATTAATTCATAAATTCATGTTGCTATCATTAATTGTGTACATATAATTCATTAACAGTTTACTGTGAAAACGAGAATTTATGAAGGTCCTTAATCATCATATGAATGAATTAATGTGAATGATGTATACAACAAAAACTAGACCAAATTATGTCGTTAACACCGCGAATGCTAGTCTAGTGCATATATTCAAATGACATATTCAAGCGAACTATATTTTCATATTCGTGTTGGACTAATCATACTTCCAGATCGACTCTAATCCCTGTAAATACAAACAAAACAAAACAAAAAAAAAAAAAAAAAACAAAAAAAAATGACTGTCCTAAACATAAAGGTGAAACATTTCTTTGTAGCAATTTAGAATACACTACAACGCTCTAAAATCTTCCAACACTGTGGTTATACACGGTACATAACATCACAACCACCGTGGTTATACACGTTACAGAACATCACAACCACTGTGGTTATACACGGTACAGAACATCACAACCACCTTGGTTATACACGTTACAGAACATCACAACCACTGTGGTTATACACGGTACAGAACATCACAACCACTGTGGTTATACACGGTACAGAACATCACAACCACCGTGGTTATACACGTTACAGAACATCACAACCACCGTGGTTATACACGGTACAGAACATCACAACCACCGTGGTTATACACGGTACAGAACATCACAACCACCGTGGCTATACACGTTACAGAACATCACAACCACTGTGGTTATACACGGTACATAACATCACAACCACCGTGGTTATACCCGTTACAGAACATCACAACCACTGTGGTTATACACGGTACAGAACATCACAAGTAGTCCCTATAATAAAATACACTTGACCATGCATTTTTGTGTTAACATATCCATTTTAAAGTGACACACGGCAATCTTGAAATAAGTTTAATGAATGTTGTTTAACGGCTCATCAACACAGTATAGGTTATTTAGAGCCGCCCCAGAGAGCGGGGAATGATACATAGGAACCGTGCCCTACTCTTATTATCGAATAGATTCCTATGGTTCTTTAACGTGCTCGGAGGATAGACCGATACACGGGGCCGCCCGATTTACGTCCCCATCCGACGGACGAGGCTAAGGGAAAGTGTCTTGCCCAAGAACACACTGACGAAACTCAGTGGCACCGCGGAGGGTTGAACCCGGGGCCTCCGGTTACAAATCCGCCGCGCTATCGACTGAGCCAAGCAATTTTAAAGTATCAAAAGTAGCACCTAGATTTATGAATATAATATCGTTTTGTCTTCGAACTAAGATATAATTAATTATAATTTGGAGTGTTCAAGTGTTCGTCTTTACGTTAATAATAATAATAATAATAATAATAATAATAATATAATAATAATAATAATAATAATATAATAATAATAAAAATAATAAATGTTTTATTTAATGATGGTAACTCAATAAGTTTACAACAATTGTTCTCCCTTGAGGCCATCAAATGAAGAAACATGTAACACACACACAAGGTTATATACATACAATATTATACACACACACAAGGTTATATACATACAATATTATACAATTCTGAAGAGTTTCGCTGTAAGACTAAAAGTCCTTATATAAAAAAAAATATTTACGCATAGTACTTCACCAAATGCAAGCAAATTAAAATTAACTAGTATTACCTAAAAGATAAGAATATAATTTATTTATTTTTTGAATTCTTTGATATTTTTGGCTTGTCGCATTTGTAGGTGCGGTCGAGTACCATATGATAGCACCAGAATAACGAATATACTTTCTTAAAACATATTCAAGTACATCCTCACATAAATTGTTATTTTATATGTAATTCCTTTTGCTTTTTGATATCCTTGGATTATTGATTAAAATGTGTGATTGATATGATCTATGATTAATTTAGGAGTATATGTATTGAGAATTGAACTATAAATGAGTGTGTAGAAATATGTGTAACCTGTCATGTGATTATAAGTATGTATTACAAATTATGTATGTAATGATGAGAAACTGTAAAAGTTTAAATCAATAAAATAAAATATCTATCTATCTATATACTTAGCCTATGTTTCGGGATGATTAGATCATCATTTGAACAAGTACTTAAATTATAAGAGGAATGAACCTTTTGAAACAAAGATGTAAGATAGTCTGGAGCAAGATTATTGACGCATTTGTAAACTGTACTGCTTTATGAAATGGTATTCGATTATTGATAATTAACCATTTAAGTTCTTTAAATAAGGGTTTTGAAGATGCTTCAAATGGCTTATTAAGGATGATCCGAGCAGCTCTCTTTTGGATTCTATTGATATTGTTGCTAGAGCAATTTCCCCAAATAGTGTCCCCACTAACGTAACATATTTTGTATGTATTATCTGTGCAATATATTCAACAGTTAGTAAAATGTCGACATTAGTGGCCCTGAACAATTCAAATAATTATCAATAATGACCTAAGGAAAGGTTTGTACAAAACTATCGGGACGCCTCGAGTTTTAAAAAAATCAAGATTACCGTGTGTTCATTTAATAACCGTACATTTAGCACATATTCTATACTCACGACACTAGCGTAAATCCAGCATCCTTAAGATTATCATGTTACATCTCTGCAAGCATTTTCATTTATTTATCCAAGACAGTATGTATTGAATTAAAGTTACACACACAAGTACACGTATGTGGGTTTTTATAACAACGTATTGCATTTTATTTATTATCAGGACTTTATTTTTGCCAGAGCCTTCTATATTTATCCCGGACTCAGAAAGCTGCTATGGGTGATGGACTGTCTACCAACGTCATTTTACTGGTCATAAAACAATTATATTTTAGTAAGAATACCGAGACGCAGTCAAATTGGTATACAGGCATTGTATGGGTCTTCTACTATTTGAATTACGTATCAATTTTAGGGATACAGTCTACAAGTTATGATCTGCGCATGCGCATATATCTGGTTCTAACCGTTTTTACTACAAGAATTACATGTAAATTTCAGGAATCCAGTGGATACAGTCTATAAATCTGTTCTCAGCATACGAATACAGCTGGTTCCAAATCGGTATCGTATTTATATACAGTCCCTGATTATAATTAGAACCTTTCTGTTTCATTTGTTTTCAAGAAGTGACGACGATTTAATCTCACAGGGAGTGTTGTTTCATGATTGTGTTCATTAAAAAAAAATACGAAACTTTGAATATATCATATATCCACCCATATATAATGCAATATCCGACTGTTTTTATTCGGTAAATACATTTTTGGAGGACTTTCTTTAAAGGGACACACGACAATCTTGATTTTTTAAAAGCTCACGGCCTCACCTTAGTTTTTATTGTCCATAACATGCATTTTTCATCATTAAAATTAATTATAAAAAAATAATAAAGGAAATTGTTTTTGCATATTATTAACTGTCGATTATATTTCACCAATAATATTATTTAAACGAAACAATAAAAACTGAAATTTTATATGTGAGATGGTTTAAAGTCAAAATGATACTGAATAAACAAATCGAGACCCTATTTCAATGCTTGATAAACTCTTCAAGATTGCCAGGTGTCCCTTTATTAATAAGCTGAATATGTAATCCTTGTTAAATAAATTATCAATTTTGTTGTTGCTTATTTTGCTGGCGTTGCTTCTGCTGCTGTTGTTGTTGTTGTTGTTGTTGTTGTTGTTGTTGTTGTTGTTTAAATGAGATAATTATTTACAGCGTTCACAATATTACTATATATACGTAAGGCTATAATTACGAACACCGGAAGTGATCTGAATATTTATCTGTATCGTCTTGTTTCTTGTAACCATGGCAGCTGGTGTACATCTGGTTCGGAACAGTGTTCTTCCTGTCGACTGAGACGAGGTCCAGTGCTTGATAAAATACCCGCATAGAGACGGGATCTCATTGGCCATTTCTGAAATAGGAACATGTAGAACAGGCATTACCAAATGAATAAATAGGGAAAATGGTTTTGCAAAATGTCGACGTTTTACTTTTCCTGACTTTGAGGCGGCTATAAAAATTCGGCCCGTATACACATCTGTAGTGTTATAACATACTGGTTTCCTTTGGATTATCAATCTCAATCTGTGTTGCTTATACCGGTGCTAGGTGGGGAGAGGTGTTGCACCTTATATTACCTCTCATGAAACCGAGTATGCTACATTTCTCTCTTGCTTGTGTTTGTTACTTCCAAGGGATCTCATTTTCAGTGTTTATTGACATTCACACACATGCTTTGTTTTGTGGTGTGTGTGACCTATGAAAAATCGCCCGACTACAAATCAGCTTAGTGCACGTGCAACTTGATATTTTCATTAAAATGACCGATGTTGGAAATTCGAAATGTTTACTAAGAGGCGTTAGAAGTTCCTATTAAAGTATAAATGCTCTCAAAGCAATATACAAATTAAAATCATATGTGTATAAATTTCATGATATATCTGTGAGTCATATGTTAGATTTATTTGATAACCTAATTTTACCTATTTTGAACTATGGGGCTGAAGTTTGGGGGTTTTCAGAGGCTAAAGTAATCGAACGAGTTCATTTACAATTTGTAAACATGTATTAGGAGTAAAAATTCAAACTCAAAACGATTTTATTTATGGAGAGTTAGGAAGAACTACATTACAACAATACAGAATGAAAGCTATTATTCGTTATTGGTTTAAACTTTTGAAATGCAATGAGTTAAAATATATTGCATATAATACACTGTTAGCAGACTTAGACAAATATCCAAATTATTAATAAGATTTCTTGGATTAGATCTGTAAAAAATGTTCTTGAAAGATTAGGATTTTTTCAAGGGGTGGGAAATGTAAATAGTTTTCTTTCTCTATTTAATCAGAGATTAAATGATTGTTTTGTACAGAAATGGAACGAAAATTTATCAAATTCAACTATAGCCAATTGTTACATTTTATTCTCGGAATTCAGTTTTAAACCCTACTTAGATAACGTTACTATCAAAAAATTTAGATTAGCATTAACTAGACTTAGAGTGTCATCTCACAGACTTGAAATAGAGACTGGAAGGTGGCACAAACCTACAAATATACCACTTTCAGAAAGAAAATGTAAACTTTGTAATTCTTTAGAGGACGAATTTCATTTTATACTAGAATGTCCACTTTATCATGATTTTAGAGAGGTGTATATTCAAAAGTTTTATTGGAAAATACCAAATATACCCAAATTTATAGAATTGTTGCAATCAAAAAATGTTAAAATTGTTAGAAATCTCGCTATTTTTATTTTTAAAAGCTTTCAAAAATGAAACGAAACTTACGATATAACATAGGAGAATCCCTCCTCTTACTTGTTTATTTATCATATAATGTCAAATGACATATCTGTCTGATGTGAAAAGTCGTATACTTTTCTACTTTGATGTAAGCCTTACCTTAAGGTAATAAGAAAATATAATTATATGTATAAATATATGTTTGAAAATAACAAACATGTATTTACAGTTGAACAAAAATGAATATATTACATACTAGTAATACTGTTAAAATTGATGTCTGCAAACCATTGACTGTTTAATTATAAATATGATGTGTGTTTTGTATTGTATACTGGTCTTTTGTATTAATAAAGTTTATCTTATATGTATAGCTTCCCATCCTCAATGACCAAAGCGTCTCTGTGGCCGAAGGGTTAACGACGTTGCGGTGTAAACCGTCTCGCCTCTCACCGCTGTGGGTTTAAATCCCACTGGGAGCTCGACTTGTAAGTGAAGAAGTGTCGATTCTTACGGATAGCGGGAGGTGTACAGCACTGGTTCTACTGGTGGGTGTTCATATATAACCTTATATGTGTTGAAAATGACGTAAAACACCATACAAACAAATAAATTGAGGATGACCAATGAACGTTTGCTCGTAGCCATGATATTGTATTGTTATCACATGACTTACTATGTATGTAAAAATCGGAATATTGCATATGGCGATTTACTGTGTACACGTTGATTAAAATTACAATTCTGTTTTGTTCATTAAATATTTATGATTTACCAACTAACATTTCAAAACAGGTTAAACCACAGACCTTATAATAGTATGTCTGTGGTTGAACCACAGGTAGCATACGGCTCAAGTTAAAGGTATTGACGGCAAGCTTTATTGACGGCAAGCTTTATTGACGGCAAACTTGATCTTTTGAAACCTCAAGGCGTCCAACAAGTTTTCTAGACGAAAACTATTGTGTATATAGTATATTAGTCTAATTAAAGCAGGGTCCCAATGATCAGTACATGAAAAATGCTTATTAATAAATACAGAAAATTCTAAGATGTTTACGTCTGTATATATATTAAGATCGATTCAGAACGTTTCGGCACCAAACCATTTCGACACCTAGACGAATCGACACCTAGACGTTTCGGCATCAAACCATTTCGGCGTCTATTTTAATTTTTACCCTAGACGTTTCGGCACTCATTTATATTTGAGTAATATAATGAAGTAAAGAAGTAAAGAAATTAAATATTTTCTATAAGATCACTTGTAATTTATTTAAAATGCAAAGTTGATTGCCTTAATGGAAGCGGTTTTGAGCCTGAATACAACTAAAACATGAACATTAATAGGTCCATATGATAATCACTTGTAAAAGTTAAGTAAATATGACTTTTATATTATATTGTAGCATGGTAAATCGTTTAATTGAAAATACTTAAATATGTTCCCTTTAACATGTATATTAATGTATACCTAAGACCAAATAAAAACTGTTATCTCCATATCCACGACTACAGGTTTGTGACTTGAACAAAGCCTCCATAAACTAACCCATTATTACAAATCGTCTACATATAACGCATGCGTTATACTTTTCTTGTTCTACATAACTTAACCGTTGATTATATTGCACCAATACTATATTTAAACTTATGATAAAATAAAACGAAAATGAGAAAACTCAAATTTCAATGCTTGATTAAAACGTCAAGATCGTCATGTGTCCCTTTAATGCATGTGCATATTATGGGTAGGAATCTGAAGCACATAATAACGGCTTTTTTTTACTGTTTTTGATGGACACCAGACAGTGTTCAAGATTAGCTACAGTCCCTTTAAAGCAACTCGATTTATGCAGCAGAACATTTCATTTACCCTAATTAAATCAGTCGAAGGCCCAAATAAGCTTCTTCTAATCATCTTTAATGAAAAAACGTAAAATTGTTCATCAGTTTTGCATACCATTTTAAGCGTCCGTGTTCCAAGTTTTTTTTAACATGATCATGTTTTTGTGCGCTGAAATCAACTTCAAAGTCTATCTCCTGGAGCGCCTTTTGAATTGTGTCAAAGATTAAGATAAAAAACAACAACAAAAACATTGAATAATTTATTAAATTGGTAATGTTCTTGAAAAAAATAAGACGACCTACAACTATAATAGATATACAAAATACTATAGTGTGATATACAATACTATATTGTGATATAAAATACTATATTATGATATACAATACTATATTGTGATATACACTACTATATTGTGATATACAATACTATAAAACAATACTATATTGTGATATAAAATACTATATTGTGATATACAATACTATATTGTGATATACACTACTATATTGTGATATATAATACTATAAAACAATACTATATTGTGATATACAATACTATATTGTGATATACAATACTATATTGTGATATACACTACTATATTGTGATATACAATACTATAAAACAATACTATATTGTGATATACAATACTATATTGTATTTGGAAAAAAAAGAACACGTCTGAGGACATTATTTCTGGCGTATGAATACAATTTCGCAAAATTCAGTGAATCGGTCACGTTCATAAACAAATATGTATTCTTAATTTCATCTGAAGTAATAACTTTTACAGTTTGGCGAAAATAATGTAACAAACTGCAATTCGGCTAACGTAGTCAACAGCAAAAAAAATCACCAGAAAATAAATTCAAGGACATTCTTTTTTGTTCTTCAAATGTATGTGTACAAACACTTAATTTTATACATCATACTATTTTACTCTGCTATGTTTTACATGATTCAATGTACGAGTGTAAACCATCGATTATGCTTAATGTACTGTCAGAATACGTATAATTTATGTATGTTTTTTTACAAACACATAAACAATTGTATGATTCAGCACAATTATATAGGTTGGTAAAATCAAAACTCTAATGCTTAATGTACGTTCAGAATACGTATAATTTATGTATGTTTTTTTACAAACACATAAACTATTGTATGATTCAGCACAATTATTTAGGTTGGTAAAATCAAAACTCTAATTAACTGTATTTTATTTACATACATGTGCATTCATTGACAACTATTACGTATTTGTATGTGAAAAATCTACCATCAGCTTGTTGTGTTTATACTTAATTCATTGACGTTAATGCGCAGTGCCTTTTTCTAGATGAATTTAAACGTCAAATTTCTTTTTCTTTATGTGAACATGTAAAGTTTTACTTTGTTTTGATTGCCCATTGGACTTGGTGTTTGTTTAATTTTATCACATAACATGCGGTGTGGGAGTGTTATAACACGATTCAATATTTTCGATATTCCACTAATGGTATAACATAACGTTAATGACGTCAGAGACGTCACGTTAATGTATGTTTTCTGACCTAATGTGGCGTTATAAGTTAAATAGAATCTAACATTCGTTCTCAGTCATTATTGAATTTATTAAACTCGTTAGCAAAAATTATATAATGCTCGGCAAGAGCCTCGCATTATATCATTTTGCCAACTCGTTTAATAATGAATGAGTACTCATGTAAGATCCTCTATATAGTGTATGTAGTTTATCTATACATGTATACACACGTCATAAACGATTTTCTTTCTTTCTCTCTTTCAGTCTTGCTTGCTAAATTACTTACTAACTTCATATACTTAGTTACTCATTATTTTATTAACGTAATACAACTAGTGCCATGAATAATATACGTAAAGCGTACTTGTCAGGAAAGAAGAGGTCCGTGGTTCGATTCTCGGCTGCAAAACACCGATTTTTGAAAGGCGTTTTTTTTTCTTCATATTATAAGTTTTCTTATCAATAGAATCTCACATTCGTGCTAATTGATTATGGAATTTATTAAACTCGTTAAATACATTTCAATAAAACGTAGCTCTTAAGATGTTCTATAATAACCTAAGAGAGATCACGTGAAATGAAAATTACCTTTACTGGGTGCATCCCTCCGTTGGCAGCAAGTATTTGAGAAACGTCATTTCCGTCTTGAAGTGTGCTCATCAGGTGTGCTATATACGTCGTGGCCAGCACGAGTACGTCAAGCTTGGACAGTTTTGTATCTGGCGGCACCGCCGGAAGTGTTTTTTGGAGATCCAGAAACGCCGTGCGCAGCGTTTTCACGCGAGATCGTTCACGTGCGGCGTTATTGGCGACTGGTCTGCCGCGACGCTTTGGAGATCTGAAAGGCCCTGGACTGTCATCACCCATGTGGCAGGTGTCGTAGTCTGGTGACATGGACACCGAGTTTGATTGGATGAAACTGTTGTCAAGGTAACGTTCCTCAAAACAATTGTCCGAAAATTGAAAATTAAAAGGCGTATCAGTCATTTTGACCTAAATTGATACAGAGTGATATTTCTCAGTTATAAACTTGCAATATTTGCAATGATATACTTACAAACGTCCATACATGAATATGGAAGTCAAACATTTAAATCGAAGTAATTTAATTAAATTTGAAAATACTGACGGTTAATAAACACGTTTTACAATGTTAATCACTTATAATTAAGGCATGTCCACCTTCCAGTCATTTCGTAGCATCCACATAAACATGACACACACGCGTTTCACAAACTCGAAATAAATTAAATGTGTTCAATGGGCAATCTTAATACAAGAAAACTGACGTTTAACGTTTATTCCACAAGGTAAATTTGAATAAAGCATAAAAAACACGAGATAAATAAATTAAACATTACGTTTATTGCCGTATAAAACGCAGTCGAGGCTTTATATCATCTTATTTTCCGTACGTTCCCTATCTTAACGTCTCTTTTGTTTTCATGAAATCAGATAATAACTTTATAAACAATTTGGAACATCTAGACAACGAAAAACAAAGAAACTATCTCAATTGTGAAATGAATCAGTTCCTCATGTTTTGATAAGTCTACATTTCGGTGCAAATGCTGATTAGTTGACACGTAGAAGAAAAGTGAGCTAAAATAAATACTCATTTATATCAATGTACAACTCGCGCGTGCTGCACTGCACACTGTATCACCGCTAATGAGTAGCCAGTTCATGATTACTTTGACAATATACTAAATACAGGGGTTATCAACTAATTAACGGTAAAACAAAAAACAACAATGGCTGCCCATCGATCATACTAATCAGGGGGCAATAGACAATAAGTGGCTTCCTATATATACGCACAGTGCATTGCTTTAAATTCAGAGCAGCATGTTAACACTTGATAACACTTGATCATGATTAATGATAATTGGGTTTGATTATATACTTATAAAAACAAAAACAAACAGAGATGGCATATTAAGCAGTGTTTGATGCTTAATGACGGTTATTTTTCATTATAAGGCACGCATAATCAAAGGAAGCTCCATCTTCTTACATGATAAAATGGAGTGGATGTGTGGGTGGGGGTGGGGTGCGGTGGATGTGTGGGTTGGGGTTGGTGCGTGGGTGTGTGAGTGGGGGTGGGGTGCGGATACAGTGAATAGTCTTAACAGTTTCGTGAAGAAGAATACAAGCTTAAGACTGAGGAACTGGAAGCAAGGCCACACAGTGTATAAAGGTCAGACCTTGGTGTCACCACGCTCTCTCCCGAAACACGCGTTTTGTGTATGGAAATACATTGTCTCTAGGTTAAAGGGACACGACTCTCTTGACGTTTTTATCAACATTCAAAATTAGCCTCTCGATTTATTAAGCCAGTATCATTTTGATTTTAAACCTGCTTGCATATAACAAACAAGAAGTTATTAATTTTAGCAAATAGTTTTCAAAAGCATTCTCTTTAAGATGTACCATGATAAATAACTGATAATCTCGTTCATTCGCACTACAATAAACGTGTTCTATAGTGCTGTATTAGATTTTTTCTATATTTTGTTTTCATGTTATCTCTTGCATTTTCCACAATATTTTATGTATTGGTAAAATTGTACTAATCTTGTTATTGTATTTAAATTACATTTGTAAATGTGTGCTTATGTGATGAAAAACTATGCAATAGTTTAAGTCAATAACATCTTCTTCTTCTTCTTCTTCTTCTTCTTCTTCTTCTTCTTCTTCTTCTTCTTCTTCTTCTTCTACTTCTTCTTCTTCTTCTTCTCTTTCTTCATCTTCTAATAAATAAATACAAATATGAGTTTTTAACGTTTCTTCATTATTCTGCCAAAGGTTTAATTATAGTATTAGTGCAATAAATCAACAGTTAATAATATGCAAAAACAATTTGTTTTATACTATTCTAATAATTCATATTTATGACTGAATAAATACAAGTTATCTAAAAAAAAAACACTAACGGGATGCCGTGAGTTTTTCAAAAAATCAAGTTTGCCGTGTGTCCCTTTAATTATGCTTATTCTTCATATACGGTATAGGTATACAACACACATAATTACGGTAAGGTCAGTCTTCTTACATGATAAAAATGAAGTGGGTGGGTCGGTGGTGGGGTCGTATGCGAAGGGGGAGGTGGTGGAGTTGTGGGAGTGGGGGTAAAAGGAATAGTCTTAACTGTTTCGTGTAGTAGAATACAAGCCTAAGATTGAGGAACTTGAAACAATGACAAACAGAGTAGGCAGGTGGGACTCTGTGGTCAACGCGCCTTCCTCCTCCCCCGCCCCCACCCCACCCCCCACCCCCACACTTCCCGCCACTCCTCAACATAAGTGCTGCATATGGGAATAAATTTTCTTGATGTGTTATACTAGTAACTTACATATTTTGAGAATCCAAACTCTATAGACACAATATAAATGGCTTTAACCAGCAAGGCCTAACCCCAAAACTTCAGCGTCGAATTAAGTTACCAACTCATAATTCGTTTTACGCATATTCAATTACGGACATTTTAAGAACCCGTGGATAAACCTATAGTTTAAGTTTAATTGGCACGTATATACATTATTATATGACCTGAAAAACTGGATAGTTTTGATAAACAACCTTGTAGAGTTATTTTGTTATTTGGCGGGCTAGTATCTTTAAAATTATTTATGAAGAAAGAAATTATATGTCTGCTCTCTTATTATTGTAACCATTTAGACATCATTTATACAGGAAGGGCGTTCCGAGACTGCTGACAACTTATAATTTACGTTTCCTAAAGACAATATTCAGGATTCTAAGGTTTTGCTCCAGACAAAGTTAAGTTTTGGCATCTTTACTATTTGCAACTCTGTGCCTGTGATGACGACATTATTTATAGCTTAACAGATCATTTTAAATGACAAATTAAACCATGTTTACTGTCAATAACCATACCTATTCATATAACAGTATTCATCATATGGCGAAAGCTCACATAACGATGCATATAATTATTACGCGTTAAAGGGACACAGGCAATCTTGATTTTGTAAAATCTCACGGCGTCCCGTTAGTTTTTCTCGTAACTTGCATTTGTTCAATCATTAATATTAGATGTTACAATAGTTCAAAGGAAATTGTTTTTACATATTATTGACTTTTGATAATATTGCACCAATAATATATTTAAAACAATATGTAAAATAATGAAGGAAATAAAATTCTCATTTATTTTATTTAATTATATACTAGCAGTTTTAAAGTCAAAATGATACAGGATTTATAAATCGCTGTACTAATTGTAATACCTGAAATAAAACTCAAGATTGCCATGTGTCCCTTTAATGTTAAAAATAGATTGGAACTAATTGAAAATGTAGAAAGTAGGCATTGAAATCGAACAATATTGCACTAAGAGATGGTACCGATTCCGCGATTATTGATATAAGTATCCATACCGACGTCAGTCCCCGTCACTCGTCACTGCCGAATAATGAATGCACCCCCACCCGAGTTATCTAACCACTGTTGGGAGGGGGGAGGGGGTGGGGAATGCACCCCACCCGAGCTATCTAACCACTGTTGGGGGCGGGGGGGGGGGGGGGGGGCGATGTTATTTCAAAACCAATTATCAGTGCATGGTTCGTGAAACCGTGTATAGTTTTTGTTAACCGTGTAGATTTTCAAAGATGGCGGACAGCCGGGAACACTAGAAGTAGATACTTTATTATTTCGCCTATATCTTCTTTAATTTAGGTTTCAACACCAGTTCAATGTAGGTGGCATGCGCCAAAATGGTCAAGTATTAAACACTGACTCCTGTCCGAACCATGCCTAGTGACAGGTGTAAGTAATCGATGTCCAAACTGAACCACACATTTTTTGTATATTTGTGGCTTTATGAAAGCACACTCACAACTGTTTTGGTGAACAAATCTGCGAATATTATCCCACAGTTTGTATGTTAGGAGCATGTGCCCCATTGAAGCTAAATTATTAGGAATATTTGAGTTTGAAAAAGAAATGCAACTGTTCACCGTGTAGATCAATATGTATTATGCGTGTTAACCGTGTAGACACATGACTGTTTCAAGAAAAAGGTTATATATCGTTGTTTTGTTTACCGTGTAGAACCTGCTATCCAGACCGCGTCTTATTTGTCATTATCATTATTCACCGTGTAGACCAGATGTAGTATGCGTTTTAACCGTGTAGATCCATGACTTTTTCAAGAAAAAGGTTACCGTGTATATTGCTGTTTGGTTACCGTGTAGAACATGATATTCAGATATGTTTGCTCCAAGCAGCAATATTAATCGCAACGTTATAATATTCCGAACATTTATCAGCATTTGATTGTTTGTATCAAGATTTAAATGCAATTACCTGTGATACTGGGGCTTATATCTCTTATCTTTTGTTGTAGCTAGGGACCAAACTGGTCGGATGTGGACAGAGTGGACAAAAGCACCAAACTTTCTGTGATAGTAGTTGGTAGTCTAACTTGAAAATCGAAAAGGGTCCCCTAGGTCACAGGTCATTCTGTTATTATTTTTAGATTATTTCAAAATGGCCGCCTTCCAAATTCTTCAATACAGCAATATATTCTTAATTATGGCTTAACCCAAAAATGATTTACACATATTTTTTATTTTGTTTTTGGCTTAGATGTAAGCTCCTCTATAATATATAAAATGCACCCCACCCCCACCACCATGTTAACTATTATTATCACAATGCTTAAATATAGCAATATATTCTTAATTATAGCTTAACCCAAAAAAACAACATTTACACACAAGTGTTTTATTTTATTTTTTGGCTTGGATTTAAGCTGCTCTGTAATACAATAAATGTCCCCCACCCCAATCCACCCCCACACCAACCCACCCCCACTATGTTAATCATATTTCAAAATGGCCGCCACCCAAATGCTTAAAAAAAGCAATGTTTTTTACACAGAGTGTGATGTAGGAAATTAGGATATTCTGACATTTCATAATAGTAAATAAAATAATGAATAAGCATTTAAAATATATGTTTATTGAATTAAATTATTCCAGAAATCGGCAGTTTTAGTTATTTTTCAAAAACAAATACCCAAAAAAACAATACACTCGGGATTCACGAACCTTTGGGGACCCTTTTAAAAATAAGATGAAATGTATAAAATATCATTATACCTAATATGGTAAAAGAAAATAAGGGATATGCTAAAGAAATAATTGTTATTCAACTATTCGAGAAATTATCAGTTTTAGTGGTTTTTTAATATTTTTTCCATATTTTTACCAAAAGACCCATATTTATCCTTTATGTATTTATTATTTCATAGGAATATATCATTACACTTAAATGGGTAAATAAAATAATGAATAAACATTTAAAATATATTTTTATTGAATTATTCTAGAAATCAGTAGTTTTTGATATTTTTTCAACTTTTTGACCTTATACATTGCAGTAATGCGAGTAATAAATGCTTCCATAACAAACCTAGATAACATAAAAAGCTCTTGCTGGCCCGGCTTGAAGATTGCATCAGCTGAATAAATTTAAAAAAAATTGAATGTCTATAATAATATTGTTTAACATATAGCTGACGTAATTGTTCGTACAAAGGACAAATAAAAATAAAATGATATCATCTTCTAAGTCGGTACTATTACACAATGTACAATATCTTTGATTTCTATCAGTTCTATTTTGTGAATATCTGCCAGTTTCAATTCTGCGTTTGTGGGAGGATAATCTTAACCTCGACATGCAGTCCTAATTTCAATGGTAATATATAGAGATACACTTCATATAAGAATGAGGTTTTATAATGTCTATACAAACATAATACTCGATTATTTTCAACATCAGTGTTCCATTTTTGCACAACACAATCTATTAGTTTTTGTTTAATCAATAAATGAAAAGTTTTCATATCAATACAAGTTAGGTCGTCCAAACATAAGTATAGCCACAGTCAATTAGAATGGTTTTAACATTGCTGGCCCAATTCTTCATTCCTCTTTCACAATCTCCCATAGCATCTCTATAAAAAGTTGATATTAAAATGTTTTTGAATTGACAACCAATACTTTATTATGTTTACATACCTTAAAATATACAATGGGTATCTACCTAGTTTTCTATAAATACCCGGCATAACAAGTAGAAGTTTTAGCTCTTAACAAGTATTTACAAAATGTCAAATGTATTCTTTCGATCTCCTTTGACTTTGTAAAACACCAAATTTCCGATCCATAGCTTAACATAGAACCAACGAACGCATCAAATAATTGGCAAAATGTTTTTGGTTTAAATTTTATTTTTTTTACATTGCAATTAATATATTCAAGGCTTTTAATCCTTTACCTGCTGAAGTCTCTTGATTTAATTTAGGTAGTTAAAATCGTTAACAACTTCTAAATTATTTTCATTATAAACCCATGTCTCATTATCTGAAAGAGGACCCGTTTTTGTCTTTTCTGTGTTAACATCTAATCCCCATTTGTCGCAATATTCTTTCAACAAATTAAACGTTCTTGTTACTTAGACGGTGATTTTCCAAAAAAAAAGCGTTATCATCTCATTTCATGAAACTATACGAACGTTTATTAATAATAAATAATAAAATAACCATTAACCATCTCAAGAAAATTTGGGATGCCTAATGACATCATTTACTTTTCGTGAATGTATTTTGCAAATGAAAATAAAAGCAAATTGTATGTAGGTTTTAATGACTCAAGAAAACCGTTTGATAGATTATGGCATGATGGCCTCTCTTTTAAATTGGATGAATTGGCCATTGATTATAACCTAAAACGTTATAATTGACATGTACACTAATGTGACAAGTCGTGTAACATGTAATGATAATGTGTCTGAAACACTGGGTTTACGTCAGGGAACACGGCAGGGAGGAGTCACTAGCCCTTTCCTGTATCGTGTATATATTG